>JAUOBV010493798.1:0-10074 GCA_032360425.1 Rubia occidens | reverse complement strand
CCCCCAACTTGGTTACCACACACTTAGAGTGACATCTTCGTGTGCTTTTTAACTACGTTAACACTTGATAAAACCCCCTTTTCCTCGTAGACGACCCCGACTTGCTACTATCTAGTCTTTAGTAGTTAGCCGCAATTAGGGCTATAAATACTATCTTTGAGAGGCATGCCGACGGCCTCTCAATATACAAGTGCTTCTGAAATGCATTATCCTCTCGCATACCAACCCTTCTCTTTTGGTTAGTTCGAGTTATTACGCATATTCATCCATGGTAGGATTTCCTTTCTTCTTATAGCTTGTTTATGTACGAGTGTTATTCCATAAAGTACATGGTTGGAACATGATACAAATAAATCCTGGCCATAATTCTTTCCCAAGTAGAAATTATAGCCTCTAAGCCTCTTCTAGCTGGTGGTCTTGATTCTTTAAACTACACTTACTTGGACTTCTCATTGATTTCTGTTGATTTGAGGCTTCCATGATTTGTTAATTACATCTAAAAGTAGTATTTGAATATGTCTGGGTAGGATCAAAGCTTCCCAAAATTTTCCCTCTTACTCGGACAAAATTAGAAGATCCCATGTCATACCCATGCCTTTGATTATTAAAGTTGTAGGATGGGACTTTTTCTGCTTAAAGGTACATTCAACCAACCTGGCTTTCACCAATAAGTCCCTTATTGAAAATTTATGTTGAAGCTTAATCTTCATTTGAAGATTCTCCTTTAGTTCTTCGATAAAGAGGTTCTTCACAAATGCATCATCCTCTCGCATACTTACATTTCTCATGGTTAGTTCAAGATATTGCAAATATTCACCCATGGTACAATTTCCTTTCTTCATATTACTTAAGTATGGGTGTTGTTTCATCAATTATATGCTTGGAACATGATACAAATGAAGCTCAGTCTTCAATCTTTCTCAAGTAGGAATCAGTCTCTCCTATTAAATACTCTAGATTCTTTGAAGTAAACTTACTTGGATTTTGGATGGATCCTGGTTGATTTATGGAAGTTATTCTATGTTCATTAAGACTGAAAGTTAGATTTGAATACGTCTGAAAAGGACCGAAGCTGCTCATCACTTTCCCTCTTACTCAGCCGAAGTTAGAATATCCAGAGTCAAACCAAGACCTTTGATTTTTAAAGCTATAGGATGGGTTCTTTTTCAGCTTAATGGTACTTTCAACCAACCTTTATTTCACCAATAAGTCACTCATTGATATTTTATTTATAACCTTAATCGGTATTTGGACATTCTCCATTAGTTCTTTGATATACAAGTTCTTCAGAAATGCATTTTCCTTTTGCATACCAACATTTCTCTCATGGTTAGTTCAAGATATTGCGAATATTCATCCATGGTAGGATTTGTTTGCTTCTTATTGCTTGCTTACCTATGAGTTTTATTCCATCAATTACATGGTTGGAACATGATACAAATAAAGCCTAACCTTAATTCTTTCCCAAGTGGCAATTGTAGTCTCTTCCAGCAGGTGCTCTTGATTCTTTGAACTACACTTACTTTAATTTCACATTGACTTTTGTTTATTTGAGGTTGCCATTTTTCATTCATTACAACTAGAAGTAGGATTTTAATACATCTTGGTTGGACCAAACCTTCGCATCATTGTCCCTCTTACACAACCAAAATTAGAAGATCTCAAGTCAAACCGAGGCCTCTGATTGTTAAAGTGGTAGGATAGGGACTTTTTCTACCTAAAGGTACATTCAACCAACCTTTTTTCACCAATAAGTCACTCACTGAAATTTTATGTTATAGCTTAATCAGCATTTGAAGATTCTCCTTTACTTCTTCGATAATCAGGTTCTTAACAAATGCATCATTCTCTAGCATACCTACCCTTCTCATGGTTAGTTCCAGATATTGCAAATATTCACCCGCGGTGCAATTTCCTTGCTTCATATTTCTTAAGTACAAGTGATTTTTCATCATGTATGTGGTTTGAACATGATACAAACAAAGCTCATTCTTCAATCTTTCCCAAGTAGCAGTTAGTCTCTTCCATCAAATTCTCTAGATTCCATGAATTACACTTACTTGGATTTCAGATGGACTGTGGTTGATTTGTGGTAGTCATTCTATGTTCATTAAGATGTAAATTCATATTTGAATGCATCAGAAAAGGACCAAAGCTTCCCATCATTGTCCCTCCTACTCGGCCAAAAGTAGAAGATCCCCCATGTCAAACCACGACCTTTGATTGTTAAAGTTGTATGAGGGGGACTTTTTCTGCCTAAAGGTATATTCAAACAACCTTTCTTTCACCAATAAGTCCATCATTGAAACATTATGTTAAAGCTTAATCGGCATTTAAAGATTCTCCTTTAGCCTTTCGATAAACTGGTTCTTCAAAAATGCATCATTCTCTCTCATGACTACCATTCTCATTTTTAGTTCTAGATATAGCAAATATTCACCCACGATGCAATTTCCTTGCTTCATATTGCTTAAGTATGAGTAGTTCCTGGGTGGAAAATAATACAAACGAAGCTCAGTCTTCAATCTTTCCCAAGTAGCAGTCAGTCTCTTCCATCAAATGCCCTAGATTATTTGAAGTACACTTACTTGGATTGCAGATGGATTGTGGTTGATTTGTGGTAGCCATTCTATGTTCATTAAGACTGAAAGTTGGATTTGAATACATTTGAAAATGACCAAAGCTTCCGATCACATTCCCTCTTACTTAGCCAAAATTAGAAGATCCCGAGTCAAACTAAGACCTTTGATTGTTAAAGCTTTGGGATAGGTTCTGTTTCGGCTTGAAGCTAGTTTCAAAAAACCTTTCTCTCACCAATAAGTCAGTCATTGATACATTATGTTTAACCTTAATTGGTATTTGGACATTCTCCGTTAGTTCATTAGTATAAAGTTCTTCAGAAATGCATTATCCTCTCACATACCAACCTTTCTCTCATGATTAGTTAAAGATATTGTGAATATTCATCCATGGTAGGATTTCCTTGAATCTTATTGCTTTCTTACGTAAGAGTTTCATGTGATTAAATACGTGGTTGGAACATGATACAAACAAAACCCAGCCTTAATTCATTCCTAAGTAGAAATTATAGTCTCTTCTAGCTGATGCTCTTGATTGTTTGAACTACACTTACTTGGATTTCACATTGATTTTTGTTGATTTGAGGTTTAAATTCTTTGTTCATTATATCTAAAAGTAGTATTTGAATATGTCTGGGTCGGACCAAAGCTTCCCATCATTGTCCCTCTTACTCGGACAAAATTAAACCTAGAACTTTAATTGTTAAAGTAGTAGGATGGGATCTCTTTCTTCCTAATGGACATTCAACCAACCTTGCTTTCACCAATAATTCCATTATTGAAACTTAATCGGCATTTGAAGATTCTTCTTTAGTCTTTCGATAAATAGGTTCTTCACTAATGCATCATCCTCTTGCATGCCTACCATTCTCAAGTTTATTTCCTGATATTGCAAATATTCACCCACAGTGCAATTTCCTTGCTACATATTGCTTAAGTACGAGTGTTTTTTTTATCTAGTATGTGCTTGAAACATGATATAAAGAAATCTCAGTCTTCCATCTTTCCCAAGTAGCAGTCAGTCTCTTCCATCAAATGCTCTAGATTCTTTGAATTACACTTACTTGGATGGCGGATGAATTGTGGTTGATTTTTTGCAACCATTCTATGTTGATTGAGACTAAAATTTAGATTTTAATACATCTAAAAGGACCAAATTTTCCCATTGCCTTCACTCTTACTCAGCCGAAGTTAGAAGATCCTGAGTCAAACCAAGACCTTTAATGGTTAATGCTTTGGGACGGGTTCTGTTTAGGTTTGAAGTTACGTTCAAAAAACCATTTTGTCACCAATAAGTCACTCATTGATACATTATGTTTAACCTTAATTGGTATTTGGACATTCTCCATTAGTCCATCGATATACAAGTTCTTCAGAAATGTAATATCCTCTCGCATACCAATCCGTCTCTCATGGTTAGTTGGAGATATTGCGAATATTCATCCATGGTAGGATTTCACATTGATTTTTGTTGATTTGAGGTTGTCATTTTTCGTTTATTACATCTAAAAGTAGTATTTGAATACGTTAGGGTAGGACCAAAGCTTCCCATCATTGTCCCCCTTACTCAGAAAAAATTAGAAGATCCTCATTGTCAAACCTAGAACTTTGATTATTAAAGTTGTAGGATTGGAACATTTTCTTCCTAAAGGTATATTCAACCAACCTTGATTTCACTAATTCCCTCATTGAAACATTAAGTTGAAGCTTAATTTGCATTTGAAGATTTTCCTTCAGTCCTTCAATAACCAGGTTCTTCACTAATGTGTCATCCTCTCGCATACCTACCCTTCTCATGTTTAGTTCCAGATATTGCAAATATTCACCCACGGTGTGATTTCCTTGCTTCATATTGCTTAAGTACAAGTTTCCCCCCCATAAAGTACGTGTTTGGAACATGATACAAGGAAGCTTAGTCTTCAATCTTTCCCAAGTAGTAGTCAGTCTCTTCCATCGAATGTTCTAGGTTCTTTGAAGTATACTTACTTGGATTTTGGATGGATTGTACCAGAATTCTATGTTCATTAAGACTTAAAGTTGGATTTACATACGTCTGAAAATGACCAAAACTTCCCATCACTTTCCCTCTTACTCAGCTGAAATTAGAATATCCCGAGTTAAACCAAGAGGAAACCAACTCTAGCATTAAAACCTAGAGACTAAAGTGAGCCAAATGGCTTAAATATTGTATAGAATGGAGGTAAGATATTTGGGAAACTTCCTTCTCAATCGGAGCTTAAACCTCGTCAAAATGTGAGTGCCATACCATTGAGGAGTGGAAAGAAAGTAAGAATACCCCAAGGCAAGGTTGATGTGGAGCGGGTGCTTGAAAAGAAAGAAAATGTTGAGAAGAAGACCAAAGATATGAAAAATGAGAAGACGAATGAGGGGGAAGAAATCAAGGTGGAGACCTTCGTGCATAGGCTGGGATCGAAACCCAAAACCTCATCCCCTACTTGTAAGAAATCCAAATTGGCAGAGATCACTATCTATGAGCCGGAACCACCATTTTCGTAAGCCTTTAAGGATAGGAGAACAACAAAGTCATCTACAAAGCCTTTCATAGATTTAAGGTGATCATTCCACTCTTAAATGCTATAAATCAAATTCCTAAGTATGCTAAATTTCTCAAAGAGTTGTGTACCATCAATAGGAAACAAAAAATGAAGAGTAAAAAGAAGGGTGGAAAAAGTGAGTATGTCTCAGCCATTTTTGATGAGGAGTTACCTCCTAAATGCGATGATTTGGGAATTTTTATAGTTCCTTGTGAGATAGGAATGAAATGTGTTAACAAGGCCATGCTAGACTTAGGTGCTTCCATTAATGTGATTCCATATTCTTTGTATGAAAGTCTAGATCTAGGTAATTTGCACAAAATCGAGGTTGTTATCCAACTAGTCGATCACTCTAGCACACACGCTAAAGTGGTGTGTTGTGAAAGATTGTGAAAGATGTGTTGGTGAAAGTAGACTCTCTGACATTCCTCACTGATTTTTATATCCTTGATATGGAGAGCGAGAATCATGCCACACCTATTTTGTTAGGTTGGCCATTTTTAAAAATATCAAGGACAATAATTGATGTGCATAATGGAACATTAACCATTGAATTCAATGGGCGAAAAATAGAATTTGACACTAGCAATTCTATTGATCATCCTAGTAGATATCATTCTTTCCAAGCTATTGACATTATTGATGATATAAAAGCAAGATGTGTTTGAGCCCAATGATAGTAGTTCCTTGAATGTTGCCATAGATGATGCTTTAAATAATAATTTGATTGCAAATGTTGTTAGTACTAACTTGAAGGAAAACAATAATGGTGAATATCCTCGTGGGAAAGAAACTTCCAACACCCTTCGTGTGTCCAAGGTAAAGCCTATAAAAGTGGGGTTCCCTCCTTCTCGTGAGAAGACTTCGGTGGAAGAGTGCTAACCATCATCGAAAGTTCTTAAATGTTTATCTCTTTGGGAAGGAGAGAAACCCCTGAATGCTCATCTGATTGAGAGTCCATAGAACAAAATTTGAGCTACTAGACATGTTGAGAGAACATGAGGAAGCATTAAGCTATGTGTGGAAAATCTTGTTAGGGGATGATGAAGATCCCAAATGTTTTGTCTCTGATAGAGGAAAAGAAGCCAATCTTTTCGGTCAATGTTGTGAATAAGTCTAAGAATGGAGGTAAATCATGCCAACGACATTTAATAAACTTGGTTTTGATCATCCGGGTCATCACTCGAGACTTTTCATTGATGTTATTTCAATTTAAGTTTTTGTCATTAATTTCATTATTTTGCCCTGTTCCTTTCACGGGTGTGTTTTTCATGATTTTGTATCCAATTTAAGTTCATTGCACCAGATGGAAGAGGGAGTGAAGGCTATAAGAAGGGAAGAAAGGCTTGGAAGTTGGTAACTTCAAAAAAATTATTCTAAGTATGGGAGACCCTATTTTTTGCGAGTCGCAATGTCTATGTCGCGAGTCACAATGAACAGTGAATTTTTGACAACTACCAGCTTCATTTGTTCGCGAGTTGCGACGAGCCTGCCGCGATCACAACCAAAATCATAATCAGTTTTGAAAATGTGAACTTACAGGTACAAAATTTTGCAAGTCGCGATAGCCATGTTGCGAGGGCAACATAAAATCGGGAAGAATCTAGCAAAATGCCAACTCACAATGCAATGCCGTCGCGAGTCGCTATTTTTCCATCGCGCTCGTGACCAAAATCAAAAGTCTTGGACAAAATATCTATTCCCAAGTCCAACCTTTTGTGAGACGCGATGGAACTATCGCGAGTTACTGCAAACTTTCACGAGTCACGATGGTCTGTAATGGTGCTGTGTTTATTTTTGTGGCTATGGTTTGATCTTTTGGTAAATATGTTGCCTATGGTCTTCTTTGGATAGATACATCAGACATTGTTGGCATTAGCTAATTCAGCTATGTTGCTTCTAAGAAAATACATATAGGCTATATGTTGAGCTAGATTAGTGATATATATAAGTGCATACTATGTGTGTTAGCTATATGTAGATCTTGGATTGTTGGAAATTACAATGCTTGGCCTAAATTGCTGAAACGGGACATAATTGTGGCATGGTATATTTAGCAATGCACATGGATCGAATTTTACATGTGTGGACATATAAGTATTCTTGCATCTTTTTAGTAGCTTTTTTATGATTGTATTGTGTCGACTACATCATTTTGACTATGATTGCTAATTTCTATAATGATTCTTGGATGTTTATTAATGTGTGTTACAAACCTTGGGGAAATAATATCCTAGTGATGATTGCATGATTTTTATCCATTATATCCTTGCGTGTTTGACATTGTTTGCTATGATTGATAGATATTCCTCCAAAGAGACATAGACCTACTCGAGCTAAGAGTGCATACCTCCTCCACCGATAGCCGAGCCAGCACCACCACTTCTCCTGGACAGATTTATGGGCTTGTGCTGGATCACCAAAGCTTATGTTGATAGATGGGAAATGTTAGTCTCAAGAAAGATCCAGGAAATATGTTTTGCTGATGAGAGCGCGTTGGAGGTCCTTCAGCTGAAGGAGCCAGTCCTATGCCTCCTCGATAAAGGAGGTAGGGGAGGTTTCTTATCACGAGGTGCACCCACCTACCGGAGATAAACCTTGCAGTTCTTTTCCATGGTGAGGGCATAAACTGAGAAGGTTGAAGGGCCCTGCGAGAGGTTCATTCAGTTTCATCTGAATGATCGATCCATTTAAATGAGCCTCCTGGATATTGAAGAGGCATTTGGTTGGGATGGAGTAGAGATCCGGGTGAGGTTTGGTCCAGAGAGACATACCCCTACCACTGAGGAGAACTTCTTATTTTGGCACACTGTCACCAAGAAGGTGTAGAATGTGAGGGACAAGAACAATGTGATCATCCACCCTGCCCTTCGATATGTACATCGTCTGCTCTCCACCACTTTTTTTTATCGCGGTGAGGCGAAGAATATGCCGAATGATGAGATTCGCTATTTGTAGAAGTTGACTAGTGAGGGCACGTGATATGGATGATGGGCTAATTTATGGGTCACAAAGGTCCTTGAGGTGGCAAAGAAGGAATGGGGCAAGATATCAGTAGGGGGCATAATCACCCTCCTTGCAGAGCATTTGCACATCGCCTCTCCTGTGAGCCTTCAACGACTTGGTAGAGATGAGTCCTATCTCATTACATTGACCCAAATGAATAGCTTCCACCTGATCAAGACCACGATAGATCCAGGGGTATTTCATTGGTTGTATAGGGCTGGAGGTGTCACATTCATGAAGCTTTCACAACCCCAGCGTACGAAGTTGGAGATGGATACCCCGGTGACTGATTTGGTGATCAAGCCAGGTTCTGAATTGAAATAGGGTTTTCCACGGGAGCTTAATAACCTCCAGGTCCAGACTGATGAGGGAATTATTCCCTCAACCATGGATTCGACACGGGATGCACCACATTCACCACTTCTTTCCCTACAGCAGCAGGAGCCTGATCCAATGCAGGAGGATCGCAGCCGCCACACCAAGTTCTAGCAAGTGCCTCCGAATTTCTACTCCCAACAAGGAGAGAGGTAGAAGATAACGTAATCAGGGAAAGTCAAGAAGACAAGGCTAAAAGGAAAAATATTGTAAACAAAAAAACAAATGGCAAGAAGGTACACACCTCTATAGTAGCAGAAATGCTGCAGTCTGCAGTGTCAGAGGAAGAGGAAGTATTCAAGGCACGATCTGTGAGCTGGGAATTATATTTTTCCATATAAATGGCTTTAGATAGGAACTCCATACGAGACTACAGCCTGCGAATGACTCCAGGGCACACCGCAGTGGGAAACTGAAACCCCCTGGGAGTAAGAACTGGTCACGGGGGAAGAGAGCGCTGCAAGTTTTGTGGAAGGAACTACCGGAGGAAAATCAGATAGAGTTGAAGGAGGAGTCTCAGGGACTACCTCCAGGGCAGGATTTTTCTCTTTCTTGAGCAAGGTACGATGGCATTTACAGACCAACTTGTCTGTATCCTCGGGAATACATAAATGGAAATGGCATGGTTAAGACAGTTCACCTCCCCCTCAATATTATCAGAACGTAGGTTGGGATGTCCAGATGGAGTAGCACGGTGCATTAAGCGGGAAATATAACTAATCAGGCTAACCAACACCATACCTAGAGAAGGAAACAGAAAAGTCAGAAAGAATTTTTAGAAAAATGTGTAAGCACCTAAGAAAAGCACATGAAATAACATAAACAGGCAGAAATGGACAAACAGAGTTAGTCCTACTCCCTAGAGATCACCAGGGCCACCTAATGGGGTAACACCGATGTGCAAATATGACAAACCAACGGCAAAAAAAACATAGTTTCTAAGGGAAAAGTCCCATTTCACTGACAACTCTCCTATGGAAGAAGAAAATTGGCTTAGGGAAACCATCTTCCCATGACTAGGTCAAGCACTTCGAGCCTTCACAGGGCCAGCAGGGAATTTCAAAAGCATCTAACTGGGGGGATTAGCAGTAGGATGGCAGAAAATCCTAAATAGGGGATTTGTAGGGGTGAAACTCATTCCTATACACAGGACTTCAAACCCAAGGAGGATCCAAACAGAGTTAGAGAGAGATCTGTGACACTTAATTTGAAATAAAATAAGATAGACTATAAAGGTGGACATGAGGAAGCGGAGACTGCCGCAGATTATGGTTTCTATGTAAACGGATATCATATGGTTTGATTCATCTAAGAAGGTCTTGTTTTTTCTGGAAGAATCATGCACGGACCGTGGATGTAGATGATGTTGGAAGTTATATCGGAAATCAAGCAATTAAAATTAAGAAATTAGAATTGCAACAAGCATGCATCAAAATAAAACCGTATAAATTGATCATGCTTTACAGTTTCATGCATAACATTAGTACGATTTAATCATGCGATTTACAAAAACAGTAACACGTTTGCATGCAATCACATAAAGGTGGAGTCACGAACAA
>JAUOBV010493580.1:0-10074 GCA_032360425.1 Rubia occidens | reverse complement strand
ACTTAGGATATCACTCCTAAATCATCATCCTAACTTTCCTACCAACAAAGCATCCATTATTCTTACATAAAAGCTTAGTCTATTACAAATATGAGTTTCAAATGTGCTAAAAAAAATGAGCACATCACACATAAGGATACAATTCCATTAGAATCAAAGTAGGTTAGGAAAAGAATGATTTATATATGAAAAACTGAAAATGGTCATCCAACCCCAAACCTACCTACCTAAATGTAACAAACTTCCAACAAAATTATGACAAAAGAGATGCTAAATGCTTAGAAAAAATACATGCATTTTGGCATCCCATCACGAAGGTTCACTGTTGATCTGTACTCATTATCATAAACATACACCAAGGATGGTGCGGGTCACACCAAGGCGCTTACACCCTTGCCAATAAAATCCTTAGATCGAGAAACTACAAGCCAAAAAATATTTGATCTGTACCTAGTAGCACGTGTTTCCTATTGCATTTAGAATATTTATTAATAGCTTTTGTATAGTTGATTGCTAAATTTAAGTAGGTTTACATTACAAGGGGTTTAAATAGCCTTTGTTGGGTTTCTTGTCTAAATCACTCATTTTTAGATCATTTAGATCTAATGGAGTCTATATCCTTAT
This sequence comes from Rubia occidens, assembly GCA_032360425.1. NCBI lineage: Eukaryota > Viridiplantae > Streptophyta > Magnoliopsida > Gentianales > Rubiaceae > Rubia > Rubia occidens. The sequence continues at coordinate 9,450 of JAUOBV010493580.1, read as the reverse complement.
GAGCATCTAGCTCCTATGTTGTGAGCTACATTGTAGATCGCGCTTAAGCACTTTGGAGTAGACTTAGTGAAGGTCATTTGTGAGAAACATAGTATATTGTAGAAGTCCATTCATAGGGATGGTATCAAAATTTGGGAAGCCGTCGTCGTGCCTCTCAAAGATAGTATTTATAGGCCCTAATTGTAACTAACTACTAGAAAGTAGATAGTAGCAAGTCGGGGTAGTCCACGAGGAAAAGGGAGTTTTATCGAGTGTTAAACGTAGTTAAAAAACACATGAAGAAGTCACTCTACCTGTGTACAAACTTGGGGGTTTTGATTTAGAAAATACTACGATTACTTTAAACAACTAAATTAACTAACAATTAGAGAAAACAATATAACTACGATCACACTGGCACGGAAGATGTAATTAAGATGATAACGAGTCTTGGGCGCAATTGGCTTACATTTCTAGTTATCCTTTGATCATTGATTAATCATCCTATTTTTATGCATTAACCACATATTGTGTTGAACTTTTCAACACCTTTCGAGTGAAGACATTTCTCACCTCTCCTCAGTGATAGTTAGAGCGGATGATCGGCACCACACAGTAACCCTTACCCTTGGGTCACTATAGACGACGTCATAGACTCCCCCAAAAATAGCAATAAACATGAAGACCCAACACAACTACCACAATGTCCTACAAGCGAGAAACATCGGGATAGAACAATTTTTCCCCTAATGATGACTACGAGGATCGGCCTTCATGCTAGGCGGTAATAGTGTACTACTTCGATAATTAGGAAAATTCATTCAAATTCATCATAAATCTAAGCAATTTCATCAATCAATAATCATAATTAGTTGTCACACCCTATTATAGCCTAACATTAACCAACGATAATCACTTCGATAAAAAGACAGAGCCTCCCGAGTTTGACCAAAAGCCTAGCAAAAAATCAATTCATAATCTTCAACTAGTTGATCATCCTAGTCTAAATCATGCTTCAATCACACAACAAAGCATAAAGCATAGTTGATAATTAAAGCATAAAATAGGATAAACCAAGTCTCGTGATTATGCTTTGTTGTTGAACTGCCATAATTATGAAGGCGGTGCTGATGGAAGATTACAATAGCACTCTTCTGTGACAGATAGAGGGAAGTGTTGACCATCGATCACACTACGTGGCATAAGCATTAGGATAGATGAAGTCTTGAATGTGATAGGATCAAAATACACTACTAGTCATGCTACGTAAATATTCCCAATGTGCGATATATAATTTTATTCTCTTGTGTTTTTGCATGCTTGTAGTTGTTAGATAACCCCCAATACCTATTTTGCAACATTAACTATTCCCTAACACGTGATCATATTGATGACCCGATTGAGGCTTTGTATAGTTAACATTTAATTCCTAGCATCTTTGTGAATGACCCCAGTCTTGCCACTATCTACCCCATAGGTAATTAGTAGTAGGAATAGAAGAAACATTATAAATTCTATCTTTGTGAAGCCTCTCCAAGGGTTAGTAGATCTCCCATAAAAATGTTGTTTATTAATGACCCCACGATCAAATTTTGATGCCGCTGTCGGGGATACTAGTATAAATAATAAACTGTTAACTTGCATAGCTTGTTAGTTGAGTAGTTAATGTTCTTTTTATTTTTTTTATTTTCTTTGGTTGGTTGTTGGTGTCGAGCTTTTGTGATAGCTACTCCATTTACTTTTAATCCTTTTGCTATTGTTTCACTTAGTTTGGTATTGTCTATTTTCAAGTTTGTGGTACATATCTGTACCACAAACCAAGGAAATATACACTACCTAACGGAAAATGCAGGTGATCGGAGAAGAAAGGGGAGGGGAGCTAGAGTGGGGGTTCCACAAGAGCCAACTGTTGTAGTTGAGGAGACTGTAGATATGGCAGAGGAAAATCACACACTTAGGAAAATGATGGCTCTAAACTTGTAGAATCAAACCCTATGCATTGTCTTCCCACCTTTACCACCAAACGTGACTCACAAGATGAAGAGCGGTGACCCGCCCCCTCCTGAGGTCACTAATAAAACATCTTTTCCACAAAAAATCTACTAACAACAAAGAGGAGGACATGATCAAAGATGAAATTTATGTTGCTCCCGTTCCTACCACTATACTACCAAGAATGGTAAATAGTGGCAAGTGTCGAGGTCATCCACAGAGATGTTAGGAATCTAATAATCTACTAAACATAACTGCAATCGGGTCAAAAATTTGACCACATGTTAGGAATAAATAATGTTGAATAAATAGTCATTGGGGGAGGGGGATTTTCAACTCTCAACTGCAAGTATGCAATCAGTGGAATAAACAATATAAACAAACACTCATGGAATATTTCCGTAACATGGTCAGTGTTATTTTGATCATCGATTTCATCAAATCTAATAACTGAACCATATTCTAGTGTTTGTGCCACGTTTGCGGGCAATGGTCAAAATTCCCCCCTATCTGTCACATAGAGGTTTGCAGATAAAATCTTCCACCAGTCTCACCTCCGTAAATAGGGAAGTGCAACAACGGTTGTGGCTTATTGCACATGTCTGATTCTCCCTTGTACGATTAAGACCTGGGCAGAACACCACGAACAAGCTACCTCCAAGCCTACAAAGACAAAGGAAGTAATCATCTTATCGATGGCTCTAGGATTAACAAAAATAATCCTAGTTTGCTACCTACTCTTTCTCTACCTGTAACCCTTCAAACCTCTTTGGTCGGCTAACTAGATGCATGGTCGATCGTGATGATTAACAACGGCAACCTTCGTGCACACGGTCGGTTCAGGACTATCGTCACCCCAAGTGCATCTAGGTTTTTTTAATCGGGGTGGAGCAATAGTGCACCAGCATGAAAGTAGACTCAATTGTATACCAACAAAGCATGATAATCATGCAATTCATAAGAATATAAAGAACAAGCCAACATAATAATCACAAAAAACATAGACATAGACATAGGTAGATCTACAAATCTCACAAAATAAACATCAACACATGAATACAAATATGTTTCCCAAGTTAGATCCATACTCCCAAAGCATTGAACTTAAGTATTTCATTGGATTCAATAACTTTAGGCAAAAGAAAAAAAAAGAAAAGAACATAGAGAAAAGTGAGAGTGTTTTATCTCTCTAGCCACCTACTAAGATCTAAAAATGAATATTAACTTAAACCCTAGTAGAAAAAGTTCTATAAACATAGTAGTAGGGAATTGGGCCTAAAAATAGGCCCAAAAGTGACCAAAAACCTAGCAGCTGCCACTGGTGCGGTGGGTGCCACGTGACACGGCTCGTGCCGGTCAAAGGGGCTCGTGCTGACCCAGGATGCTGGCCATGGTATGATCCATGTCAGTCATGCTGGTGCGGGCCATGCTGGTTCATGCTAGCGCATCTCGTGTCATCCGACACTGGTTGTCGGTCGGGTCTTCGGGTTGCTCCTTCTGATCCATGCCATGTGTCATTTGGCGTACCCCGTCGGGTTGAACCATGGTTTACTCAGTACCTTGGGGTTCCCCAGGATAACTTAGACAGATTTTTATACTTATTAGACAATTTTTTCTACTTATTAGACATCCATGAAACAAGAGAGGTATCCTAGAACACACAAAAACCAGTGATTGATTTCCTGGTTGTGGTCCTCCAATCAACATCACAATAGACTGTGAGATGGAGAGATACGTTGTGAGAATAATGAAAATATTTCTCTAGGCATGATCATTTAATATGTAAATCCGTTTTCCATTGATGCAATGTTAGACTTTGCACAAACTAAGTTGATGGACTACATATCTACGATCAGACCTTGTGAAGTTTAGATACAGAAGTCTCCAAATAAGTCTTTTAAATTGATCAGGTTCTGGAAGTAAATGAGACTAATCATCATCAATATTCCAAGTTAAAGGGGCAAGTGTAGCTAAAGGTTTAGCTTTCATATGACCAGAATCACTACCACAGAGATGCCCCTTTAGCACAGGTTTTTGGCACCGGCTTTTGAAAATCGGTGCCCCTTCATAATTAGCACCAGGTTTTTTTCAAATGTAGCACCAGGTTTTTTTCAAATTGGTGCTAGTGTTAAAACATCGGTGTTAAATTATCACTGGTTTTTAAGAAATCGGTGTTAAACCTAGCACTGTTTTTAAAAACCGATGCTGGAATCTGATTTTTTTAAAGTGGCACCAGTTTATTGGGCACTGGTTTAAAAATCGGTACCAGAGAAGAATAGGCACCGATTTTTGTCACTATTCACAAAAACGGGTGCTCAATGTAACATTATATGCTCCTAACTACCACACAAATATAAAATACTCCCTCCGTCCCGCTATAAATCGCTGATTTACTTTTGGCACAAACTTTAAGAAATGTTGACTTTGCAATTCAGTAAAGGGGCAGTAATGGAAGAGCTAGTGGGAGTGCGCCTGATGTCAGCATAATTAAGAAGCATAAGTCAGAAATTTGAATTGGGCCAAAACCATTATCTATTAACAGTTCCCTCATTTTTGTCACGTTCCTGGGCAGAAAAAAAAGAGGGAAAAAAAGGAGGGAAATGAAAATACAAGAGGCCTAACCTCACAACCTACATCTAGTCTACCTGCTAGAGAAGAAAATATCCTAACACTATTATAAATACACTACGCAGCAACTCATTTTCCATCATCTTTTTCCTCTGTTTGGTTCCCAAGCTCTCAAGTTCATCATTGAGCAGAATCTGGGTTTTTCTTTTCTTGCGACTTCTCGCAGAAAATGCGGGCGAAGAATCTGTCCGATGAGGATCGTAATGCTGTGGCTCAGTTCCTAATGGCGACATCAAAAAATGGCCGTGTGGGCCACAGAAAAGCCACTGAGGCAGCAGCTAAATGGAACATTGGTTTGCGTACAGTGACATGGATCTGGGCAACCGTGAAGGAGCAGGTTGCATCTGGGATACCTGTAAGAGTTCTGAGTAACAAACCAGGAGCAGTGAGAACAACACGTAAGGATTTAGATGAACAGGCATTCACATCAATTCCATTACCACAAAGGCAGACATGTAGGATGGCAGCAACCCAATGCAATGTAAGCAAAAGCACAATTCATCGACTCATAAAGAAAGGCAAGCTCAGAAAACACAGCAACGCAATAAAGCCCTTTATAAGGGATGCAAACAAAGTGGATCGGGTTGAATATGCATGCTCTTACATCAGGTTTGAAAGGCATTCAAGTACTTTTAAATTCAGAAGCATGTATAATGTGATACACCTTGATGAAAAGTGGTTTTACCTTTCCCAACAATCTGCCAATTACATTCTGTTACCGGAGGAAGATAATCCATACAGAACCTGTCAACATAAAGGCTACATACCGAAAGTTATGTTCATTTGTGCTGTAGCTAGGCCTATTATTGCTGAAAATGGTGATGTTATTTTCGATGGTAAGATTGGCATATTTCCACTCATTGACAAGGTGGCAGCGCAGAGAAAGAGCAAGAATAGACCGAAAGGTACCATCGAAACGAAAGCCAAAGTGAAAGTCAACAGGGATGTAATGACAGCTTGCCTAGTGAATGAAATTATTCCAGCAATCAAGCGTAAATGGCCACCTGGGTCAAGCAAGAAAATATGGCTGCAGCTAGACAATGCACCGGCTCACCCAACAATGAGAAGTTCAGCATTCCTAAGGGCTGCTAACAGTGATGGGTTCGAAATAAAGATGGGTTCCCAGCCAGCCAACTCACCTGATCTCAACATACTGGACCTGGGGTTTTTCAGATCAATTCAAAGTCTACAGTGGGAAAGAGCATGCAAAACAGTAGATGAACTAGTGGAGGCAGTGTATACAGCGTTTGAGGACATGCGAGCAGAGACTATCAATAAAATATTTATCTCACTGCAGGCTGTGATGATTGAGGTGATGAAATGCAAGGGAAACAACAACTATTCAGTCCCACACATTAAGAAAGATGCCCTGGCTCGGATTGGTTTACTACAGAATGATCTAGATGCGGATATAAGCCTGGTGAGGGAATCTGTTGAGTTTCTAACAGGTCAAAACAGGACAAGGAAGATTGGAAGGCTTATTAAAGGACTGGACACCCTCGATGGAAACCGGGAATAGGGTTAAGTATTAAGCCAGGTATCTTTTGCTTAGTGATAGTGTTGCATGCTTTTGCTTATCTTGTAAACATGTTGTAATCAGTGCCTATGTTTATGTTGCAACACCCAATCATTTTGTATGAAAGACACTGTTTTGAATTTAGTATTATCATGTCTCAGAAAAAAGTGAAGTCCAGTATGGCAGAATCTGTGAGTGGCAGCAGTAAAACAATGTCATGGGGACTGAAATGCCATCCTACGGGTGCAGACCTGTGGTTGCATAACACCCCGAACACACATCTCCCATACAGTTAGCAGCATCCTAGAAATGCTTAACGTTTCAGACCTAGCTTAGCAGCACAAACAATTTTAATTTACGGTCCCAGCACTAGTTAACCTTATACAAATGAAGAAGGCCAACTTTAGGTGCCGGAACCTGTTCCTACATCCCACATAAGGCCACATTATGCCACAACAGAGAGGCACACATCACACAACACACATTCACAGCTGACGTAACGTACTCCAGCACATTATATCACAGCAGAGAAGCACAACCGAGCTAACGTACTCGGGCACATAATATCACAGCACACAAGCACAACCGAGCTAACGTACTCGGGCACATAACGGGACACATTAGCAGCAGTAAATTGAAACTTTGAACCTGAATGAAGTAACCAGTCAGAACCCCCAAAACATGATCCGACGCAGCCTTCCAGTAGGGGCTCAAGGCCCCCAGGTTGCTGGTATGAACCTGCCATACAGAAGGAATAGTAGCAAGGTTGGTTAGTATGATTCGATAGCATCAAAACAGATTTTGGCAGATGCAGAAAACATTTATGAGCGGAAAACATTTTTGCTTAACATTTAACAGCTGAAAACATACAGAAAAGCAGTCTGGAAAACATTTCACAGCTGAAAGTATACAGAAACCATATTTTTCACACATGTCGCAGCAGAAAACATACACGAAGCATACGGGAAACCCTTTTACTGAAAACAGTTCACAGCATAAGGCATACACGTAACATTTTACAGCAGCAAACACCTTTTGGAACAGTTTAAAGCATACTAAAAACTCCAAAAGGATTAAATGTTCCTTATTTCTGGAAAAATCATTTTTCGGAACAGAGGTTTAAAAACAGAGGACAGAGGCAATTCTAACCAGCTTGTTGAAAAGTGCTTGAAGCATTCAAAGCACACGAAATTGTAAGTAACCTTAAGACATCAGATCAGTTTTCTCCGAGGGACCCATACGTACCTTTTCTTGGGCGGAAGGAGGATCCTCGAAATTTTGTTCGCATCCACCCAGAGTCTAATGTCAGGCATTCTCATCCCCCTCCTCGCTGTCGACCCAGCCCGATCTAACATGTGGCGCCGCCTTGGAACCCGGGGCATCAACGGTCGCCAACATCGCATATGCTAGCCGGGTGTGAGAATGGGTGATCCATGGGCTAGGGTCACCGTCGGATAAATGGTATCGCCTCCGGAGAGGGGAGACAGCGCCGCCTTGGAACCCGGGGCATCATCGGTCGCCAACATCGCATATGCTAGCCGGGTGTGAGAATGGGTGATCCATGGGCTAGGGTCACCGTCAGATGAATGGAGACAGCGCCGGAGAGGGGAGGAAGTTTCCTAGGGTTTGTATGTCGGGAGTGAGGAGGAGTTGAGGAGGAACTGGGGAGACAAAAGGTGGAGATCTGGGCGGCTAAAGGAAGAAGTGAAGAATCTCTAGAAAACAAGAGAGAAAGCAAGAGATAAGGTTTGTTGGTTGAGTTCTTCAATGAGAATGGGTAGTTGGAACGGGTTGGTGAAAGTAAATGGGTTTGCTGTAGTAAATTGAAATGGTTCAAATAAACTGTACTTAATGTCAATTAATCACAATGAGTTGTTAGTTAGTTTTTTAATTTTCATTTCTAATCTGTGAATTCATTTTTTTTAGTAAGGGTATTATAGGGAAGTTACATGTGAAGAATTTGCCAAAAGAGGAAATTTTCAAACTAAGCAATTTATAGTGGGACGGACTAAAAAGGAAAGTAAGCAATTTATAGCGAGACGGAGGAAGTATGTATATATATTAATAATGAATAAAAACTCGTTCCTTGTAGGAAATGTTATAAATGGTAGTTTCCTAATACTCCCCAATCCTAACTCAAATTGAACACTTGCTTTTTGCACACTATTCTCTATCAAAATTTGACCACATGTTGAAATAGATATATGAGTAATAATATTATCGTATATGATATTTTTGAATTCATCGTAACAAGTAGTTTCTAAATATCAACTTTTTATTTGTTGTTGTTATATGCAGTTAAACATATTAACGGTCAAACATGTTTCTTGAACAACGTGATAATGGTTGATGTGCAATTTGAGATGGGACAGAGGGAGTAGATTATATTATAGATGGTAATTTCCTTAGACTTTAGAACCCTATGCCGTTAGACTTTGGTTTGTTGTAGCCCCATATATTGTAATGCTCATCATTGATGAGAAGTGACATTGAAATTTATTATAGTATCAGAGTCTAAAATCATGAAACCTACCCTATATATTTTTCTGTTGATGTTTTCTTCGAGCTACCGCCTCCACCAGTCGCGCGTCCATCACAAGCGTCGCTGCATTGCCGTTGCTGCTCGACGTCCGATCTCTGTTTGCCGACCGCCACAGCCATTCTCCAGGTTGCCATGATCGTCTGAGCAGTCCACCGATCTGATCTGATCGCGCGACTCATCCACGCGCCGACACCATCCGCCACGCACCGCCGCGTCTTGCCACCGATTCAATTTGCCGCCGCAGATCAGATCCGATCCTGCTACTATGTCGTATCCTTAATCTGAATCCACTCGTGATGTTGTAGAACATGCTTGCATCGCTGCCATTTGCCACTACCTGCTGCCACTGCCCGATTGACTTATTTCCACCAATCTCCAACATGTCGAATCCTGAATCTGATGTCGTAGCTACTACTGCTTATGAATTTGAATACTGCTCTGCCGACTGCTATTGATATTGTTGTTACTGCTACTTCTACCCCATTCTATTGTGATATTTTTTCCTTTTCAATTTTTTTAACGATACGCAATTTAATAATTTTCTCCGCAAGTTGAGAATTTTTGTTCATCATTCTCCAACTTGAGGGAGGGTAATAAGGAATAGAAACCCCTACCTTGCAGAAAATGTTATAAATGGTAGTTTCCTAATAGATTAGATTATAGATGGTATTCCTGTTAGACTTTGGTTTGTTGTAACCATACACATATAAATATATATATATATATATTATAATCATCACCATTGATGAGAAGTGTCATTGATGTGATATCAATACACCATAATAAAATCTTT
>JAUOBV010493470.1:0-10075 GCA_032360425.1 Rubia occidens | reverse complement strand
CATCCGTTATGGCTAACACGTCCCTCACTTCGCACTTGTTGGAATTTAGCCTAGCTCTCCAAGTCCTCATGGTCTCATCCATAGAATCAAGCCTCATCCTAAACTCCCCCCTTTGTAAGCTCATCCCACCTACCACATAGCTCACTTCTTACATTAATTGGGTTGAACTCATGAGTTGTTCCCCAAATGTGCGACATTGATCAAAGAAATCCACTGGTAGGTTGGTTTAGGTAGGTTGGACTCTAGACGTGTTTTCACTTTTTTCTTCTTTGATGTCCACATCCAAAGCTGATAAGGTGTTATAGAAAGCCTTCTAGAACCTTAAATCGGGAGCTATGAAAAGATCTTCCAAAGTAGTGTTGTGAGTGATACTCGTGCGCTTGAGTTGTGGATGCACCATGGAGTTGCACATGGAAGCACCCCTATATATCCATATATACCGATCAATCGTGGTGGTTATGGAAATCATGAAAACTTTCACCAACTTCTCCATGGTGTACTTCGTCCATGAATGGCCCAAGTTCACCAAAACAAAGCGGGAAGGCCTACATGTCCAAAGTACCGTGCAAAAAGGCCAACCATTCCTCCTATCGGTATCTTCCTTGCTCTCGTCTTCCCCTTGAACACGCATTCTTCCAAATATATTTCCACATTGTTGGGATAGATGTTTCCCTCCAGAGTCATAACTCATAGAATTTGAACGTCTCTGTTAAGGCATTGAGAGATGTCATCATGGAATGGAACTTCTATGGATAGGAGCCTCTAGACATACCGCTAAGACAGATGGGATACTGCGATATTCTTACCCGAATGATTCCTATCCACAAATGCCAAGTACCTCTAAAAGCTGCCCTAAGAGAATGAGAGACCTTGTTTATGTGTCTTCAGAACTTCCTTCCTGTACTTCCACCTAAATGCTCTCCCAACTTCCCAATGGGTTATTGAGTAATCCTTGTTATCTAGGTGGAATGATATGGCTCTCCACCCTTCATTGTCCGTTGTTTGCTCCACAGTTTCCAAGAACTCTAAAGTCCAATGAACGTATATCTTGGAATGCATCTCAAGGAAACCTTCTAGGCTTATCCACCCTCACAAGTAAGTGATGGGCTGGAGTAGGCCTAGTGTCTCCAATGTCTCTTTGCACACAAACTTGGTCTCCAAGATTACCCTCATTAGCCTATCTAGGTTCTTCCATTTCCTAGCTGTATCCTCGGAAATGTTCTTCAACCCTATAAATTCATCAAAAATGGTGGAGGTAGAAGCCACGGGTGTTTACGGCTCTTGTCTCCCAACTTTTGCCAAATTATTCCCCATCTCAACTCAGGAAGTAGTTCCCTTTTTAGGTCTACTCCTCTTAGGTCCCATTCTATCAAAACACAAGAGAAAATGGTAATGGCTAGACAAAAAATATTTATGCACAAAGATCACTTAGCAAGAATCGTGTTTCCTACACAACCAACATTATGTACATCATGTAATCCTAACTAAATATTTATAGTCTCCCCACACACTTAGTTCAACCTAAGATCATACACATAACCCATATACACCCACAGAAACATTCAAGATTTTCAAATTCCAAGTTTTCCCCCCATATAACTAGGAGATGAAGACTACACATGAAAAATAAAAGAATGCTCTCCCTTGAGAGTGTATTCCCAAATTTGAAGTTTACCTCTTGTGAAATGAGAGTGAATGTTTTGGAGTTACAGATGTGAGTTAAGTGATCTACATTGATGATGGAAGATATGGTGAAATCGGATTCAGAGCTTTAATGATGTTTCCCAAATGATTTGTTTAGAAGATAGAGACAAAAAGAAAATAGTAATGGTTTGGGGAGAAAAAACTTTTTTTTTAGTTAAGGCTTCATGAATTCAAGCTCAAAGAAGTTGTTATTGCTTGGTGTAGCACCACTGGCACTAGCCAATTCGAGGAAGATGTAAATTGTTGATCTGATGTGGCAAAATGCTTGTTTTGGCTAAGTTTTATTTTTGCCAAAAGTCTGCTTTTTTTGCCTGAATGCAGTGATGTCCATATGGAATGAGGCATGGCACGACCATGACACGTGAATTCCTTGTGTCAGTTCTTCCTACACGAGTCGTGCATGGCTCGTGCCCCAGACACCCTTGGGCAATTTTAAGTCCATTTTTCAACTCTTCTCTCCAAATCCTATTTTCACCTAACCAAAACCACAAGACTCAATCTAGATTAATATTAAACAGAATTTCAAACAAAATTACTTTCAACACTCAAATCAAGCAAACAACTAACAACTAAAAGCATCAAAACAAAGAAGAATTTTCATTGTCATCCTCACAACTTATTTTTCATGCATATGAGAATAAAAAAAAACTTACCGTTAGGTCTCTGGAGTCGCCATCCGTGATTCCACCCATGATGAAATTTTTTTGAAGAGGGCTCAACAAAGATTCATTCTTATATTTAATCTCCTTCTCAATTATCAAGAACTAATATCCACCTTTTACTAATGTCGAATCCTTAGACTCTTCCTTAGTTTTAGGAGGTGGTCTATGAGATTTTAAACTCTTTGCCATGCTTCACAACCCACTATATTTTAGTGTTCAAATACATATAAAAACAATTCGCAATAGAAAAAAAACAACACTAAAATCATGCAAGGCACTAGAGTCGTCAACATTTTCATCAAGGTTAAAGCATGTGACATGTATTCCCGAATCAATCATGCAAGGACTCTCATCATCATTACTCTTGCAAGATTCCTCATATTTATCAAATTCATTATAAATGCGTATGCCATTGCATGCATGAGAAGAGTTAAAGGATCATGGTTTTATAAATTTGAAAACCAACTATATCTATGTCATCTTCTAGGGTCAAGGTTCCTAGATGGATATCTATTTCAGTCCTCGATGTCTTTAAAAATGGTCTCCTCAAAAGGATTGGGGCTGAAATTCCATCATGCAACATATCGAGGACATAGAATTCCACTGGAAAAACTAGCTTGCCAACCCTAACCACCACATCTTTAGCTAGACCCCCTAGGACTAGCTTGAAAGTGATCAGCGAATTGGACAACTACCCTAGTATCCCTAAGCTCTCCCAAATTAAGAGTTTCATAGAAGCTATAGGGAATGACATTTATAGAGGCTCCAAGATCAATTATAGCATCCTTGACTAGCTTACCACCTAAATAGATAGGAATGGAATGGGATCATCACATTTCTTTTATAGGCTTATATGAACTAATGTGAAAATTCCCCCTATTTTCATTTTTCCTACATTTTTATAGGTTTAGGCCTTCTCTTTATAAATGCCAATTTCGCATAAGATGGGATTTGATCAATTACATCCAAAAGTGGGATACTAACCTCGCACCTCTTAAAGACTTATTAAATTTTCTCCTCGTTCGATGCCACTTTTGTCTTTCCTCTCAAAGCATTTGGGAATGGTGGTAGAGGATTAAATTCCTTTAAATTAGTGTTAGAGGGATCTTGTGCGGGCTCTTACTCAATGGGTATCTCTTTTTTCTTCAAGTACGGACTTGGTTTTGTCCACCAACTTGTCATATTCTTGGAACGTTTCCCTCTCAGCCTCTTTCACTTCCTTCCCACTCCTCAACTTCAAAGCGCTCACATTCCTCAGAATGACTTCGGGTTAGGACGGTTATTTTCCGGAATCCCTTCCTTTGATTCGGCTAATTAAGGAGGCCAATTGTCCCACTTGAACTTCGAGGTTCTTTATGCTCAAAAATACCCTCGTGTCCAACTCTTCCATATCTTACCTTCTACGCTCCACAAACATGTTATGCTTCTTTGTCATTTGAGCAATGAATTCCAAATCTACTCTCTATCCGACTTGTAGATAAGCCCATTGTTTTTGGAAGGTCCCTCACCCCTTGGGTAGAGTTGTGGTGGAGCACTTTCTTGGTTGTACCCTTATGCACCCCTAAATCCAATTCCTTGCTCTTGATGGTCATCGCGTCAATGAATGTTTGGGTGATAGGGGTACTGAGGGTTGAAGGAGTTGGTGTAGGGGTATTAGCAGTTGTGCCCTCACTGGTTCTTTATGAGGGATTTAGATATGAAATCCACAAACAAACATCTAAGACCCATACAACATAAACCTACTTAAATCTAGTAACCTATCACATAAAAGATGCCAAGGAAAATATATTCATTTGACATCTCATCAAAGTGCTTTGTGTTCTATCTTTCGTGCCTCCGTTCTATCATGTGGTAAGTGGCTATTGTGAAGGAATTCAAGGAAAGGATTCACCCATTTTTTATCACCATCCTGCAGTTCAACTACTGTTATAGATGTCGTGCTGCATCTTGGGATTAATTCAACCAAGACATCCGTTTATTCTAAAGTGAGTTGAAGGCCTAGATTTCTAATTTACTGAGTGCATTTTCCCTTGTGTTTTCTGAGTGAGGTATATGGGATATGTGGAGGTACTCAAACTTGTGGATGAGTTTCTTCATCCTGTTCAGAAACTTGATCAATTGCTTTTCTTCGACTATGTAATCCCTGAGCACCAGCTGGACAACGATTCGTGAGTCATTGCAAACCTGGATTTGTTGTATGCACATCCTTGAGGCTAGGTCAAGAGACCCAAATGAGTGCTTCATTCTAGGATTCGTTATTCCTTAAGGAGAACTAGAATTGGAGAGCTTATTTTTATTTGTCTCCTTCAGGGCTGATCAGTATAATCCCAGCACCACACCCTTCTTTGGATGATGATCCTTGACGAACAAGTTTCATGCTATGTAAGTCATCTTTTGCTTCCCCTCTAGACTGATTAACTTGTTTTTTTCTCCAGCCCTGGATGTATCTCATTGGCCATATTTGCCAAAAAAATTATAAGGCTACTGCCTTAATTGATGTACTTGAGCTAAATGCAATTTCGTGTTCACCCAAATCAATGACCCATTTTGTCAATCGACCCGATGCTTTCGATTTGTGAAAAATCTGCTTAATTGGTTGGTCTGTTTGACCACAATCTTATAGGTCTAAATGTAGGATCAAAGTCTCATGGCAGAGTGAATTAGGGCCAAAATGAGTTTCTCCGTGGATAAGTAGCTCTTCTCTACTCCTTGAAGGCTTCCATTGACATGGTATACGGGTATCTGGTGATTAGGTTCTCGCCTTACCAGTACAAAACTTACAGCAAACGCTGAAACTTCCAAGTATAAGTACAGATTTTTACCTGTCTTGGGTGCTAATGGCACTGGTAAATGTTGTAATTCAGTTATGAGGTTGTCATAAGCTTTTTGGCATTCCCTTTGAATGGGCTGCAATCATTCAAAGCCTATTTATGATAGCATTGAACGGGCTAGATGCATCTATGACCACGAAGTCACAATACACCATACTTTTACTATCATCTTGGGCGACTATAGTGGGTAGACTGATGTTACTAAGTGGCCATTCGACTTTTCCCGTGAAGCCGACTATTGAAGATGTTGGCTTCTTGAGATTCTCTCTTTTGAACCCTTGTTTATCGGAGCATTCTACAAAGAGTATTTCTACCGCACTTCCATCATCTATGAAGAATCGGCATACTTGAGAGTTACTTATTCTTTTTTTAATGACCATAAGGTCATTGTGAGGCAATGTGGTAGGAACTACATCTTGTCTACTATTCGTGATTGCCTTACTTGGGTGCGTTCTTTTCTTAAGGGGCTCTTGTGTTGGTGGGACCTCGCATGTGCTTTTCACACTTTTATGGACATCGTACTAGTTGACCCATGAATTGCATAAATGACATTCTCTGGGACAAAGTTTGTAGTGTTGTCTCTTATATCCGTGGTTACTGTCATCTTTGGTTTTGACTTCACCTGGTTCTGGTTTGCTGGTAGGTTCTTGTCACTGCGTAGGATGCAGATCCTCGAACTGGGTTTCGTCTCTTCTGTATTGAGAGAGTTATCCCTATTGCAATAGCTCCTCTACCTGTCTCCTTAAATCGTTGCATTAATTTGTTTCGTGCTCGTGGTCATTGTGGAAGTCACAATAATAGTCACTGGATCTCTTCTCCGCAGGGACTCGCTAGGGATAGGGTCTCTGAATATGTCCCTGTGATTTTTTCCAGATTTCCCTTCGGGATTTGGTTAGTAGAGTCTTTGTGAAGGGCAATTAGTCAACTGGTGGTTCTCTTCCTCTTGTTAGGACACCTGACCTTCCTTTATAAACTCCATCTCTGTTGAATGAGTTGTCTCATGTTATGTTTTTCGTCTCTCATTTTCCAACTTCTTGTTGTTAGCTTCCTTTGTTCTAAGGAATTTCCCCACTCCCTTTTGGAGGTCTTTTAGATTGTCCGGCATGTTTACTCCGAGTTTCTTGTAAAACTCTCCTGACCTCATGTCGTTCATGAATGCACCTAATGACAATTGGTGTGTGTGATCCTTGACTTCCAAGATTTATGGATGATGTGGATATAATAATTCGTGGTACTCATCGGTTCATTGTTAAATGTTCAATAGGTCTGCATATGTCTTTGTGAACTTCTAATTTTGGAAGAATCTTCCTATGAATTGGTCCGCTAACTGGCTCCAACTTTGTATGCTTCTACTGGGTAGGCTGTTATACCAAACTATTGTTGTTCCCGCTAAGTAAAAGGGAAAAGCTTTGCAAACCTATAACATTGGCGTGTCTCAGAACCTCATACTTGTCCTCTAGGAGTGTAGGAATTCCTTTAGGGTTCGTTGTCCCATCGTATGCCTTAAATGTGTTGGTAACTTAAATCCTTTTGGCATTACAAAGTTTTGTAAGCTTTCTGCCAACGGGGAATACTCAACTTGGTCTCCGACATCGTATCTCGTGTCCTCCTTTTGAGCGTCACCACTATTGTTTATTTTCATTCTATGATTGTCCTTGTCACAATTTTTTTTACCCATGGTGAAGCTGACGAACTGCTTGTATAGTTGTTCTCTATTGGCCTCCAAGAAAGCTGCGAAAGCTCTCTTTACTTTGTTGATCTGTGGTCAGGACTCCTGTTCACCGTCTAGTGTTCGCTGGGTCGGTTTTCTTTAGTGGAGGTGGGGGGTGGGGGTGATGGAGTTGATTCCACAGGTTCGCTATGGAGGCTAACTTGACTCCTAGTCATCATGGTTTAGGGAAAACAATTGACCTGACATTTAGGTTCCCACATATGGCATCATTTATGTGGCTTGAGTTCCGGTAATGACCTTGAGGCTCTGGAGAAAATCCTGCAAGAATCTCCCGGATTGTATTTGGGGGGAAAACTCCTACGATAAAGTCAGTAAAATGAGTTGGATATTAAGAATGGAGTTGTTGGGCTTACCTTGGTTCTTTCATCTTCCTTCTATTTATTGGGTTAGTTTCCCTATATTCTCAGTTGTTCATATCCAAGTTAGGTCAATTCCTATTTATTTGATATCACATGCCACGATCTCTACCTCGTGGCTGTTGCGATGTGTTATATGAGGTTACTTCCTATGACACTTGTGATCTTTGCGATGTTTTTCGAAACTGGCTCATGCGAGGTGCCTCCTCGGTATATGCTTCACACTCTTTCTTTCCTGGGTACTTACCTGTTATATACCACCTAGCCATTAAGAAACCACTAGAAAATCCCATTGCCCTCACCCTAAACATGGCCTAAGAACATGGGCAATGGAAGAAACCTCTTTTGTTTTTTCTTTCAATTAAATATAATATACTCTCAATCTCTTTTTTCCACCTCACTGAAATCCACTATCTAAAAGCCACATCATTTTACTCCTACAATGGTAGGAACCACTACCTCTACTATTCATGAACCCCTACTTGATTTTCTCTATCATACTTATTAATTTTACCTTAATATTTCATTTAAATAAATTTGTCCAAAAAAAATAATTATTAAATTTAATAATAAATTTTTTATTTTTTTATATATACCTTCCTTTTTAAAAAATCAAATATTTTGTGAATTAAAATTAGGGTAAAATACAAAGATAACCCTATTATTTTTCAAAGGAGCCAATATAACTCTGTATAATCTGAGAGTGCGATTACAACCCTAATTTTTGCATCAAATGTGCCGATAAAACCTCGAGACACCATTCCAGCATTGACTTGGTATTTTTCTGCATTGACCAAATACAAAAAGACTATAATACCCATAGTCTTCAAATTACATATCTATTGACTAAAAACCCTAGGTTTTTCTTCCTCTTCATCTCTAAAAGCACCGACACCACCACCATCGCCACTCCCGCACTGATACACTACCGCCGCACCGCCACCGTCGTGCCACTACAGTTAGCCGATATCTAAACTTTTTCCAACATCTGGAGTTCCGCCCTGCAAGAAAATGCCTTGCCCCTCCCGATTCCTTACCCCGTCATGGCGGCACCAACACAACAGCGACTCCCTTGCTAGATAACCTCTGCCCTTTGCGATTCCCAACTTCACCACGACGGCGCCACTAAGGCTAGAAACACCGCTACTGGTCCCAACTCCGAGCGCCACACGTACCCCTTCCAATTCCCTTCGTCACCCCAATGGCGTTACCTCTAGCTAGCTTAGCCAACCCACCCAACCACGTAAAATAAGTTGCACCTCACCATCCATCTCATAAACATATCCCCACACCTCTACGCTGCCATTTACACCGGTCTTCCCAATTTCCAGCTTCACCAATGCGTTGCCACCACGACAATGCCACCCCTGCTAGAAACACCATTGCCCCTCCCTACTTTGAGCTCCACTCCTAGCCCTCCCGACTCCCATCGCCACTATGGCGTCGTTACCTCCAGCCACCCAGCCAACTCAAACAAACTACACCTCACTATTCACCTATCAACCCTCTCCCACACCTCTACGTCGCCATCTACACTGCTCAAAATCCTACCTCCGCTAGTAGGTCAATGGAAATTCTTACCTGGAAACCCTATCGCCAATGGGTAAATGGCAAATGGGTTTATCCTCCCGTGGCAAAGCACCCCCACCACCATCTCCGTCGCGAAGAGACGTCGCCGCTGGAGACCCAAGTTGACCTTGTCGCTGTACACCACCAGTTGCAGATAAAGTCAGACTTTGGGAGAGGAGAATTGCGTTAGAGAGGATAGAAGAGAATTGGATGCGATTTGGTTCAGATCTAGATAGAAAATAAAAGAAAATGAGGAACAAGGAGAAGAGGGAAGGGCAAAAAGGACCTTTTCTATTTTTTTTAAAAAAAAATCAGGGTTATAATGTTCAATTTACTGAATTTTGATTAATGTCAGATTGTCAGGGTTAGATTGAAACTTTCTTCCAAATAAAAAGGTTAGAATTGCACTTTCAGATTTTACAGGGTTAGATTGACACTTTCGACCAAACTATAGGGTCATTTTAGCACTTAAATCTTAAAATTACTCCCTCCGTCCCACTTTAAAGTACCGAATTGCTTTTTGCACAAATTTTAAGCCAAGTCTATGTGTCATCTTTTTAATGGGTCATGAGATTGGGTCTACATAAATCAAAGAAAGGAAGAGTTATGATCACATATTTATAACTAAATTTAGAAAATTTAGAATTAGGAAGTTTATAGTGGGGCGTTCCAAAAAGGAAAGTAGGAAGTTTATTGTGGGACATATGGAGTATATAATAAGAGAAACTAAGAAAAAAACTCAATATAAAAATATATGACATTTGCAATGACCCGTTATTACGACTAGACTAAAATATTAATCCAATCTGACCAATTATAACAAATCGAAAATCAAAATGTTGATCTATTTTGACCAATTATACCAAGCAAGCCCAGGGGTGGTTCCTTAACTGATAGCTTGCCCAAGCAGCCAAGTTAATTTCTTATTAGGAAACCACATAAAACCTCTATTATGTGGGACTGTGATTTTCTCGTGGTTTCCTAGCCATTAGACCATGTGTAGTGGTAAAACCACTCCCAACCCACTCTTGTGGTTTCATTTCATTAAATAATCAATCTATCTCCTTTACCTCAGCAATTCAAACCAAAACTAAAACACTCTATTTTTCTCCACAATGGTGGAAACCACTCCCAAACCACTTGGTGGACCCCACTTGATTCTCTCTATCATACTCATTAATTCTACCTTTAATAATTAATTCAAATAAATTTACCTAACAA
>JAUOBV010493361.1:0-10075 GCA_032360425.1 Rubia occidens | reverse complement strand
GAAGTTAAATCCGAATCCAAGGGCTGTGTTTTGAACTCAAAAAGTTTTGACCGTTGGAAAAACCCACATGAAGCGTCGGTTTGCCTTTTTAAGCCATCCCATCGTCGCATCGAAATACGATCTTTCTCTGACTGACGCTCTCTCTCTCTTTTCATTCATACTTTTCCATACAGAACGCGAATAATTTTCTCTTCTCTCAAAATAAAAAGGGTGTCCCTAAATTAATAGTGGCGACTGTAAACGCAGAAGGAGAGGCTCCTAACGGTCGCCTCCGATTGTTTTTTTCCTCCATTTTATCCAGTCTGGAAGGGGTTTTCGGAGCCAGTCATCAAGAAGGGGAAGAAGAAGAAGAAGTGGATTTAGAGATGGCCTCCAGAGTTGTTGTTCAAGTGGAGAATCCCAGAGGTAGTTTCTTGAATTTTACATGGTGAAACGTGTGTTGTAGCATTTGATTTTCTTGGATTTCATATTTTGTTTTTTTTTAGTTTGTTCATTTTGGATTTCTTTTGGGTAGTAGTAGGAAAACAACCCTTTGACTTGGGGACGACAAAAGAAGGGATCTTGCCATTTCCTATCAATTCTTCTATTTTATTGTTTGATTGTCCCTTCATAATAGGAGTAATGTTAGTGCCTTAGTGGACACTTGGTGTTTTGGTTTTCTTGTGTCAAGAGATATTGATTGCTGATTTTGCTTCCTTTTTTGAGATTACTGTTGATTTTGCTGTTGTTTATCAGAATGGTTGTATTTACAATTTCCTGAAACCGAAAGCGTTCTTCTGTTTTCATGGTTGCTTCACTTGTGTTTTGGTTTTGCTTCACTTATGATCGATGAGTTAATGACTTTTTAGGAATGGAAAAGGAAAGGCACGGGGGACAGAATCGGCAGGCTCTGCGAGATATAGGAAACGTTGCACCAGCTCTTGTTGCTGATGGGAAGCCCCTCCGTCCTCAAAAGCCTGCGGACAAGGTGCTTCATTTGAACAATTACTTACTCCTCTTAGTTTGGTGTTTTTCTTGAGGGCTGTGCTTAAAAGTGTGTGCATTTTCATATGCAGAAAGTGGTAGAAGCAGTTAGGAAAATCAACAAAGTTAAAGCTCAGCAAAAAGCTGTTGAAGTGATTGACATCAGCTCTGATGATGAGGAAGTTAGTTCCTCCTCTTCCTCCACCACCATTGAGGAGATGTATAGCACTGAAGCTGGGAGCATGTCGGTTTCTTCGAACAAAAAGGGTGGCAGAAGGACCTTCACTTCAGCACTTACCGCTAGAAGCAAGGTTGCTTGTGGAATTGCCTATAATAAACCCAATGATGTGGTAGTGGACATTGATGCTCAAGACATGAACAATGAATTGGCTGTTGTTGAGTATGTTGAGGATATGTACAAGTACTACAAGGAGACTGAGGATGATGGCCGAGTTCAAGACTACATGAACTGGCAGCCTAACATCAATGCCAAGATGAGGACTATTCTTGTAGATTGGCTGATAGATGTTCATCGCAAGTTTGAGCTGATGCCGGAGAGCCTGTATCTTACCGTCAACATATTGGATAGGTATCTGTCAAAGAAGGAGATTCCAAGAAGCGAACTTCAGCTGGTTGGAATGGGTGCAATGCTGATAGCTTGCAAGTATGAAGAAATTTGGGCACCTGAGGTACATTAGTTCTTAAGACTCATGTTGATTTTAGTTGAAGGTGTCTGAAAGTGAGCGCATTTTCCTCTTTCCAGGTTAATGATTTTATAGGGATAGCCAACTATGCTTATGAAAATGAACAGCTACTAACGATGGAGAAACGGATTCTGGGAAAGCTGGAGTGGTACCTGACGGTTCCTACACCTTACGTGTTCTTGGTTCGGTACATAAAGGCTTCTGTACCATATGATTCCGAGGTAAGAACTTAGGCCGTGTTTTTTAAATATGTTTTGGAGTTGTTGATGACTGCTGAACTGTGTAGGTTGAGAATCTGGTGTTCTTCTATGCTGAGCTTGGTTTGGGAAACTATACAACCATACTCTGCAGCCCATCAATGCTCTCAGCATCTGCCGTTTATGCGGCACGCTCCACTCTCAACAAGGCGCCTATTTGGACACAGACTTTGAAGTACCAAACTGGCTACTCCGAAGATCAAATCATGTACAACAATTATTCTAGTTCTTGTTGGCTCCTTGATTCTCTACAATGCTTGATTTTAACTGCTTGTCCTCTCTCTGATATAATAGTGACTGTGCAAAGCTGATGGGGAGGCTTCACTCTCATTGTGGGTCTGCTGAAAGCAAGCAAAAGGCAACTTACCGTAAATACTCAAATCCGGATAAAGGGGCGGTCGCTCTTTTGCCTCCTGCGAAATGCCTTGTTACAGTTGAAGAGGAGTGATGTTGCTGAAATCTGACTTTTTCGAGATCATTATTCAGCCAGATCTCTGCAGTTTGTTGAACTAAAACTACAATGCTGCTATGTTAGTTTCTTCTTGATTCTGCTGATAGAATGAAATCAGTGTGTAAGATTGATGAGATGACTACATTTGTGATTCATTTTGAAAATCTGAATGCCCCTTTTCACATGTGGTGAGATCAAGTTTGAGTGTCCTCCAGGATCAGGAGTGTGATAAGCAGCAGTTCAAAATGGTTGGAACATATTTATTGTTGCCTTGCGCAGGTTTTAAGGACTACAAAATCGCCATTTTCCAGTGAAATCAAAATACTACAGAAAAAACAAGTAATTTACTAACTGTAGGTGTTTTTGCAGCTTCCCTTCAACGCTGACAGAGTGACCTTACACCAACATCAGCAAAATTGACACACATAGCAGCTATTGTCACAAAACTCAACTCAGTGACTGGATTTAACCATCCACATACTCCTAATGGTTGAGCAATAATTTTTTCGGGTTTTCACCTCACCTTACCTTGATATTCTAGAATGCCAAATAAATTTTGTTGGGTACAAGGACCTATCCAGTTGATATTATTATTATTACACTTATGAAATATAGGCAGCAAAACCTGCCTCAGTGTGAAAATAGAGTACACACAATTAAAAGATGATACCAGATGTAATTATGGGGAAATCATTCACATAGGGTGAGGTTCCAAGTTATCAAGAGAAACGACGAGCATACAGCATGATAACTAATACAGCTGCTTATTGTAATCAACAGCTAACTAATATATCTTTCTGATATCGGAACAAAAAGGAGAGATAAACTATACTTAACAAAATGCCCCTATCCTTCTTCACTGCCACAGAGATCAGCTGTTGAACTGTTTTCCTTCACCTTTCCGCCGCAACAGACTTGTTTATCATCCTCTACCTTCACTTTCCTACTACAGCATCCTGCATTCTGATTCTTCTCACCTTTCCCAAGTTCCACCCTCCTCTCTAGAAACTCTGAATTTTCCTTCCACACCTCTCCGTTGGTATAAACTTCCTTCTTCCATATTGGAACAGTCGCTTTGATTTCATCGATTAGAAACTTACAAGCATCCAATGAATCAGCCCGATGTACTGCAGAGACGGCAATAAACACGCTAATCTCACCTACTGGAACAGCACCCAAGCGATGAGCAGCTGCGATTGAGCAAATATTCCACATTGATCGGGCGGATGAACAAATGGATTTAATGCAGCGCACTGCCATGGGTACATAAGCTTCGTATCGGAGTTCTACGACAGTTTTTTCATCAAATGTGTCACGCGTTGTGCCAGCAAAAGTAGATATAGCACCGCATTGTGGAGATTGAACATAATTGATATATTTGTTCATATCAATAGGACAGTTTTCTTCTAAGATGTCAACTAGGTTTCTTTCTTCATTAACCTTGTCATCTGAGTCCATTACTATATGCGACTATATACACTTTAGCTCTTTCCCAAGCTGATCCAAGGAGAATCTTTACATACTTATCTTCTTCAAAGTTCACTGTAGAAGTCAAACTAGTCGGGATTTCCAACTCTGCTGACATTGAAAATAGAAGATAAAAAAGCATATCAAACTACAAGTGAAGCACAAAATAAATCATTAATAATACAACAGCTAAAGAATGAAGTCGATCCTAAAAATGTCCACAGCAAAATCAGTTCCATTACCAGTATAGCTAACAGTCATTTGATTCAACAACAATTCCAATGGATGCGAATATAGACATAAACACAATAAGAAAACCACTCCAATCAGCAAATAACTTAAATCCACATTATTATGTTTAGACACTTTCTCGAGACTTCTGTATCAGTACATTTCAAGTTTCCAGCCTAGACTTTAGATTAACTAAAAAAATTGCCGGGGACTTTCACCAGGGAAGGAGGACAGTGTGTTCTGAAAACAATAATTTGTGCCCCAAAAAACTATGACTGTACACCAATGAATACAACACTCACTCACATATTTAAGTATAGCTTGGAGATGCATTACAGACCAGGAAACTAGAATACACCACTTCGACAAGGAAAAAATAGTTATGCGTACTGGAATTTGATTCAACACCAAAGGGGATGAAGGTGTGGAACATTTGAGGTAGATTCCATACCTCCAACCAAACACCGTGTAACGTACTAATTACAATTCCTTTTGATGCCCTTAAACCATGCGTTGCTGACAAAAATAAGTATTATCGTTACAGCATGGCCAGTTTTGAGTGTATGTTTCCTACCTATGTAACACAAAATCTATTCAACTAATTTTGAATAAGTAATCTTGAAACCACGGGACAGTTATACCTATGTAGGACTCTAATTCTACGAGTCAGTAAAGTACCAGTACACCTCACTGAATTGTGGAAGCAAACTTTGAAGATTTGTTCAATGCTAAACATTGGGGATCCAAGATCAAAAGTCAAAACAGATTGGTTGCTATTTACACGTAGGAACGTGTAAGTAACATCCCGAAGGAGGACGGTGTGCTCTGAATACAATCACCTGTGTTACATACATCACTGTCGAGGGAAAATCCGAATTAATTCATAATATAATGAGAAATTCAGGGAAACTGACCTAAAATCAAGTCGGTCTCGATTGACCCTAAAGGATTGTGTTGGAGGAAGGATAACCCAGCGCTTGGTATTGCCGGGATTGACCCGTACTTCATTTTATATAATTTCTAATTATCATAAAAAAGAATTACAATATGTCCCAACCGTTTTCGCATATCTACCTTTTCTTAAAGTCAAATTTGATAAATTTTAACCCTAAATACAAATTAACATGTTTAAATAAAAATATCATGTGAAATATTGTTAGATTCATCTTAACATCTATTTTTTAAATATCAAATTTTTATGCAGAAATTTTACATGTAACCAGAAATACTGATGGTCAAACATAATCATTGAAAACCGTGAAAAAAATAGATAGGCCAAAACTATTAGGACGGAGGGAGTATATACTTTCTACTTGTCGTGGTTAGGGATGATTATGGGTCCAGGACCCGACCCGACCCAGACGCACAGGGTCAGACCCATTGGGTCGAGTATGAGTCTAGATTTTTAAATACGGGTCTGGGTCTAAAATACTAAAACACAGACTCAATCCAGACCCAACTTGTAGACCCATATAAGCCTAACTATATATAATTTCACCCAATTTTCTAAATTACTTTCGTATTCTCTTTGTATTTTTATTTCAAATTCAATAAATAATATGTATTGTATATTTTGTTATCTTGAAAAAATAATTCTAATACATATTGAACTTCAATTATTTGCATTTAAGATAATATATACTCCCTCCGTCCTACAATAAACTTCATACTTTCGTTTTTGGGACGTCCCACTATAAGCTTCTTAGTATTAAATTTTTACATTTAATCATAAATATGTGGTTATAACTCTTCCTTTCATTTGATTTAGGTAGGATCACTCTCATCACCCATTAAAAAAATGTCACATAGATTTGTCTTAAAGTTTGTGCAAAAAACAATTCGAAACTTTAAAGTGGAACGGAGGGAGTATATTTTTTAGTGAAGAAAAAAAATTAGACTCATTTAGAACCCGTTTTGGACCCATCGGGTCTGGATACGAGTTTAAAATTTTCAGATCTTACGGGTCCAGGTCTGGTCTGGGTCTAACTATATTTTTTTAGAGTCGGGCTAGGTCTTACTGGACCCGACCCATGATCATGCCTACTCATACCTCATTCTTAAATTTAATCTCATCCGCTCATTTTTGCCGTTTATACAATCTTTATTTGAAGAACTTGTTTCTCTTCGTGAAACTTGATCTGGGACGTAGGAGTACTTGACTACTTAGTTGTATATACCACTTCAGTTAGCTAAAATCCCAACTCCAGTGCACCAGCAGCTTTTGTGTTGGGATACCACGACAAATGGAAGTAAAATGTTAGCCCTTAAAGCCAAGAAATATGCTAGTTCTCTCTTTCCTACTATCCCCAATTTAAATACAATGGAAGACAAGGACAATCTTTAGCTGCATCAAAGCTACTCTAGCAAAATGCAAGTCAAAAATCTATGAAAACCCAACTGTCAAATGCCTACTCAAAACTCATGGTAACCTAAACATTTGCTTCCAAGCTCCTAATCAACGTTAATTCGCTTGCACACTGCAAGAAGAGTGTGTCATACTTGTTGGCGAAAATCAGTAGCTGCTATTATCGACACAGCAATTCTAGATTCAAGGAAGTAGCATTGCTGTCATCCCCTAAAAATGTAGCGGTTGGCCTCATCCTTTCCATCCATGTGCTCCACCTACCTAGCAGTAGGGGGACCAAGATTTACATAAGTAGCAGTAGACCTAGAAAAAGTCACTGAAAAGAATTACGGACTCCACACACTCCATTCCATCATACCTAATGCAGATGAACTTCAATTGGACAGTTTGGTTTCATATAGGTGAAAATATAAGTCTGATCCCCTTCAAGACTGAAAATGATGAACCCAGCATGAATAACTCATTTACTGGGTGATGTAATCTACCCACACACAGCTAAACGCGCTACGGAATTGCATTAACAAGAACACATTAGAGATGAGTTGTATAGAAATATACTTGGAATGCTGGCGAGGCAACAAACTGTCACATGTGTGATCCAAGAAGACCTGGAAGATGAAATACCAAATATGAGACACTGAATTAGCCTGCTCTGTGAACAGATGAAGCGTGATAGAAGGGCAAAGTCATAAGGTCCATGCAAAGTAGAGTTACGATAAGATACCGTTGCCGTAAGTTGAAATCTATATAAGCCAAATTAATAGTTAGCAAAGGTAATAAGTCCCACTGACTCACTTCTTTAAACAAAAAAAAGGTAATCTCTAAACTGACCTTAGTTCCAAAGAAGATGAGAATAAAAGATCAGGAATTCACAACCCCAAAAAAAGATAGTATGCAGAGAAAGTGCATCAAAACCATAAAATAAAGGGCATGCAGCTTCTTTTCTCGAGAATATAGAGAAATTTACTCCCTGTAAAAGTTATGGCAACCAACAACTACACAGGAAAAGGTCAACACGTTCCTTTTAATAGAGTCAGCCTAGTTCGCTGACCGCTAAAACAGGCATAACGTTGCCAAGTAGTCCAGAAAATCAAACTTAAATAATCCTCTAAATCAAATAGTCATCCTAGATTGCCATCTTTTCAAATGTTACATCACAAAATTTAGGACAGGGTATAAAAACATCTTTCTTCCGGTATTTGCATGCTTAATTTTGCAAAAACCCAGTCATCACCATGAACAGTTTCTTATCCCAAGTCACATTAGTCAGCAACTTTCTTTCCCAGGAAATCAATTTGCTAGGAATGCAGTGATAAATTATTGAGCACAAAATGCCAAGCACTTGAAGAACTCCATATTTGATGATGTGCCAAATATTGGAAAAACATTTTAAGAATCATAATCAAAGGTTCGGATAATGATTAGTGCACATGGAAACAGTTTCATAAAGCGTGTATCTTTATTCTTCATATCTTTAGAAATTAAAGCTCCCTTTGTAAAACACGCAAGAGAAGTTTGCGAAACCAAAAAAACAAGTTCATAATCATCACATGAATTAGATTTACAAGATAAGTTCCGAATGACTCCATAATCACAAAATCTGCGGTAAAATCAGCTTGCAGGCTTGCAGCTGAGTAATGAGAGGATTGGTTGGTGGATGGATTAGTGTACTCATTAAGTCTCTTCACGTTATTGTAATGCTCAATTAGTCAGCAATGCATATGGAATCCCGAAGAAATTAAAAAAGAGGTGACTTAATGCAAAGTGAACAGTAAAAGACCAAGATCGTACATGCCTGGCCCGCTATTGTAGTAAGAAGTACATAATCATAGAGCAATAAACCAAGAACAGTGGCAAGTATTTACATGTTTGGTAACTCATTTTCACCTCCTTTGACATCTACTCAGATCTAAGAACTAGAAACGCAACCAACCACTGGCACATAAGAAACAGAAAATCCAATGTTTGTCTCTAGGATAAAATGTGAAATCCAATAGAAAAGAAATGGTTACCTTGGAAAATAATCACAAATAAAAACAGCACAGTAATGAACATTGCAATCAAACTGCTATTCTTTGAGGATGGTTTCTCCTTTCTCGTTTTCTCCAAGGCCTTGCGTCGTTCAGTCCTTTTACGCTTCAAGACTGCAAGCTCAGAGATTTCCTTGATCAATTTCATATCAGATTGTTGCAGCGATGGGCCCCCAGGAGGCCGAGGTGGTTTCGGAGGCCATTTGGACTTTGGCTTCTTGAGTTTTTCACGAACTATTTTCTTGTCGACAACGTTTGTGACCTCCTCCACAAAACCATCTGGTTTATTCTCCCAATTCTTGGAAAATATCTCATCAGAACTCAATACTTTTTTAGATGAGCTACAACAACCTTCACTGTTTGCTGATTCATCTACCGACTCCTGTCCTGAAAACTCGCTCCATGAACTACTCAATCCTTCATACGAGTTTCTACTAAAATTCTCATATTTTCCTTCCCCGTCCTCCTCACTAGTTATGCCACCACTCTCCAAATCAATTTCTGAATCACCTCGTCTCAGTTCAATACGATCCATAACATTCTCAATTCTCTTCTCTCAAACTGTTTAATGCTTATCCATTCCCATTTACATTTTACAACTCCATAACACTTCCTCAAACCCCAGTTATCACATACATGCAATTCAAACACTTCTTACATCATCAACTTAAAAATAAACAAATAAACCCTCATAAATTCCCCAGAACAAGATAAGGGCGCACTTTATGAACCAGAAATCCTTTCCCTCACACCCCACTATCTGCATAAGAAATGAAATGCATCAAGGATACTCAAACATAAGAAAAACCAGAAAGTAACACAACGAAATGCTTCAAGAAAATTTATAAAACCAACATTATACATCAATTAAAATATTTTTTCAATTTCTCCACACATCAAAGGCCATTTGATTCAACTGGGCTTCTTAAACTTCTCTTTGTCGTCATTGTATCAACAGGGGGAAAAATCATGAAAATAATAAAATTGCAAGCAAATAAGCTTCAATACCACAGGAAAACAAAAGGGCTTACATTTTGTTCAATTTCTGAGCTTGGGGAGATTGGGATGATCGGAAGCAGCCCTTTTGTTGGGTTTGCGCAAATTGCGAAATTATCATTCTGCAATTCGAAGGGAGGGGGAAATGGTGATCTTCTAGACAAAATTTTGTTGGCTTATTAAACATTTTCGACTAAAACGATGTCGTCCACCGAACACTCGTGGCAAATAATGGATGTTTGACGGGAATATTTTTCGAATGACCTAATTTTAGTGACTAATTTTTCTTTCTCCGACGTGGGTCACGTTTTCAATGGTTGATGGCCGGTGAAGTCGTGACAATATTGTGGACCTCACCCGTAATCAACAGTTTTGATTGATGATTATTTCAAAATGTTAAGATTAAAGTGAACACAAAATTTTATTCTAGACCGTGTAACTGTCGATAGAGTTATTCTATAATTAAAATAATTAATGAGATAATATAATATTTATTTTTATTTATTGTAACGAGATTCTTATAATTTTGAATTTTTTTAAAAATATATCTTGAACTATAAAAAATTATAATTTGAGCATAAAAGTTCTTAGAACGAAGTTTTTCATGATTC
>JAUOBV010493252.1:0-10076 GCA_032360425.1 Rubia occidens | reverse complement strand
TAGTCTTCAAGTCACCAAAGTATACCAAAATGAATACAAAAAGATCCCAAAATATACATATAAAATGGACACATCAATGATCTTAGAATCTCACAAAATAACTACCAAGCAATGAATACAAATAGAAATCCCCAAGCTAAATCACTACTCCCTAAGCATTGAACCCAAATATATTATTGGATTCAATGCCCTTAGTAGACCTGGCAAATAGGTATCTTCGATCGGGTACGGGTGAGACCCAATCAATTCAGGTATGATTCGGGAGATTATTTTGTTTTTGGGTAACGGATCTTCATCAGGTGTGTTCGAGTTTAGGTGTCATTCGATAGTTTAAAAAAATATCTGATCGGCTCAGGTTTGGTTTTGGTTGTTTCAATTTCGATACAATTCGGGCATCAATTTTTTGAATAGGGTAAGGATCATATTTGGTTCAGGTTGTTTCGATTTCATGTACAATTCGGTTTTACATTTTTTAATCAGGTTCGGATCAGATTTGGTTTAAGTTAGTTTGATTTTGGTATTTTTCAGGTACATCCTCTTTCGGGTCGGTTCGATCAGATTCTGATATATTCAATTCAGGTCTTGTTCAAATAAATATAGCAAATTTCATTATAATGAAAATAATATATATTTTAATATATTACTTTTGTAAAGATACTTTCGATGAACTAATCTATTATATATGTTTATATTATATTTTATGTAGTCATTTTTATGTATACTTTCGATCTTTTAAAATGAAAATTTTTCACTTGTAAAGAACATGATATATATGCAAGCATTGATATGTTACCGCGTAAATATTATACTTGGTACTAACAAAATAGAATTGTTTGTATTTATATTTCTTTTCTATTTTACCAGCGGTGTATCATAGCGCGTTGTATGATATTATTAATTAAAATATTAGAATTAAGTTTTTTGTACATGTTTTTCTTACATTTAAATTAAAAATAAAGAATTTTATTTAAAATTAAAAGTTTAGTCATCTAAGGAAAACTACATGAGATAGTTAGAAATCATTAAATATTGAATACAATAAAATTGATTGTATTTATAATTTCTCATTCAAATTATTTAGAATTTAATTATTTATGTGTTGAGATTTATTTTAAATGTCTATCATAATTATATGTATCTCATTGCAATAAATAAAAGTAAATGTCAAATGGCCTTATTAGGCTCACTAATTATAAAGTGTCCTCATTTAACGTTTGGTCGGTCTAAAACAAGATTATGCAAAATATAAATTAATAAATAAATAATATGTATACATATTTCTATCGGAAGTACTCTATCAATGTATAAAAAATTCAATTTTTTGTTATTTCAAATTATGTGTTTCTTTAAATTTTCTTCAGAATATATATATATTATGAAATATTTATATTTTAATTATATCTTAAGATGTTAAATATTTTAACAAGTTATGATTGATTATAGTAGAAAATTACAATCAATAACATATTTTAATGTTAGCATAAGTCATGATTGATTACATATAGTAAAAAATTAAATCAGTAGCATTTTATAATATTAGTATGTTATTTTTAGACAACTTGGATTTAAGTTAGCCAAAATGACTTCAATATCCCCGGTTGACAGTACCATCCAGAAATATAAAAAATTCTATTGTATGGTGCTTGAGATAACTCATAAAATTACAAACTTGCAAGTTATATGTATATATACACATATATATAATTTTATTATATTAATTATTATTTAAGAATATTATTTCTAGACTTTATTGTTGGTTAATATATATATACACACATTCGCGATACAACTTAATAAACATAGCCTATTAAATTAAGTTAAAATGCTAATGGAATTTAAAATATGTTATAAAATTATTTTTTATAAATATTTATTATCATATATGTTTTTGTTATCTTTTATTTATAATAATTATATATTTGTGTTTTTACTTATTCAAATTTTAATTGATATAACTTTTTGAATTTTCTAATTCACTCATTGTAAACGTTTTATAAAAATACATACTCATTTTTTCTTAATTAGGTGAAATATTAGTATATTACCAATAAATCAATTTAGAACTATTTAACTTTACATTGACCGAATTTATATAAAAATTAAATATCCAATATTTTACTAATTATAAATTATGAGTCTCGTGACTTAAACTAATTAGTTATACATATATATTCATTACTATGTTGACATATATATATATATATATATATATATTCACTTCTAAGTGTATTTTTGATAAAATATTAATTATTGTTTATTTTTGAATTGTGTCTTACTATTTTATTTAGTTATATTCCGCCATAACTAATTTGATAAGCATGCATATTTTAATTCTATAAACTTTATATATGATAGAACTATTTGATTTCTGTAAGCACTCTTTACGATAGAACGATATAAGCACTTAACTCTATAAGATGCATTGTACATCCAACCTAAAAAAATTGAAATTGTGTAATTAGTATACTTCATTAATAATGATGAGTAAAAAAAACTCTTTTGTAACTTGTATGAATCTTTTTATTAAATAGTTCTAGTTAATTGCTTATCCTCTTATAATTGAGCTTATTTAATTTTCCACGATGATAAATTTTATTTAAAAATTAATTATCTTTTAAGTTTATAATTATGTTAAAACATTTGATTATTATTTACATTCCTACATAATAAAGTTGAGTTTTATTAATTAATTATTTAATTGTATACTTTATAAATATTAATGTTCGTCGATTGATAAACATCAAATCATCCATTAACTAAATAAATTATTAAATGACTGCGTCTAATGATTAGTAATAGATCTAAAACAGAACTTTATGTTATAAAATACCCCATATTATTTTCATACAAACATGATTAATTTTATTATTTTATCAATAAATATTAACTTTTACATAAATAGAAACATATTTATTACTATCTATTTACGGGGAAAAGAGTAAAACCAAAACGTATTTGTGATAATTACTACCTAAGATAGACACCAATCCCATCAAACAATCTTTATAATTAAATGAATATTATTTACCATATTATTGATCATTTTTAACAATTAATGTACTTCTGTTTTTGACATGTTATGGTAGAGTAATTAAGCATATTTTAAGTTTGGAGGTAGAATTTACAGAAAATTAGATTGTACATGTAATATTATTTTAGATGCAGTTTTATATTCTTACAAAAGAATTGAACGGTTAAAAATATTAATTTGAACTATTTTGTGAAGTTTAATGACAACCAATTTTCCAAAAGAAAACAATAATAATAAAAAAGTTAATATTGTATGGAAAAAATTCGGCCACAAACTTAATATTGTAGTAATATTCAAAACTTAAAACATTGTAGTAATTTTTCTAGCACAAAAGGTTAATATTCAAAAATTTAATATTATAGTAATAAATAAAGAATACGTCTTTTGAAAGACGGTCTTTCCATAAGTTATCGAAAGATCAGGATTTAAACTGCAAATTACAAAAAAATCAAAGTAAAATTTTTGGGTTGTATTAATTGGGTCCTAAACTTATAACTACATGTTGTAAAAATAAAATTTAATATTATAACTAAATCATTTTACCCTTTTATAATTCTAATTCAACCATGTCTTTCCATGTGCCTATGGAAAGACGATTTTTCTCAAAATTTTGCCATAAATAAAATAACTAATTAATATTGATTTTATCTTATAAAAATAATTCTAAATTAATATTTTACAATATTCTTTCATTTAATACATACATTTAAAATATACTCTTAAAATAATTTCATCTAATTATGCTATTTATTACTTATTTTAAAATTATGTGTTATTATAATCTTAAAAAACATATTAATAAATAATTATTGTTTATAATTGTAATGTTATTGTCAATTTAATATGATCAAGTAAAAGTTTAATACAATAAAAATTATATACCCACTATACAATCATATTCGGGTCTTGTTCGGTTTGGGTTGAAATTAATTTGAATCTCTTTAAATTAGGGTTAACATTGATTCGGTTTCTTTCGAATTGGGTAGTGGTCGGGTATAATCAGTTATCTTTTAGGTACGGGTCATTTTCAGGTTCGAATTCAAGTTCGGGTCGAGTGCGGGTCCTTTTGGTTTCGAGTCCCATCAGGTCTGGCAATTTTAGTTTGGTTTCGGTTCGATCAGATGATTTCGTTATCGGGTTATTGACTGGGTCCAACTATTCAGGTGTCGGTTCAATTTTGGTTCAGTTATTTAATTTTGGGTTTTCGAGTTCGGTTATATTTTGCCAGGTCTAGCCCTTGGGCAAAACAAAGAGAAAATAAAACTAAGAGACAAGGGTTAGTCCCTTTCTCCCTCTACCTACTCTTGGAAAAATTAGGAGAATGAAGCTAAACTAGACTAAACTTAAACCCTAGTAGACATAGGCTCTTATATATATTAGTAGGGATTTGGGCCTTGAGAAAAGCCCAAAAGGGGCACTTAAACCCTAAAATATGTCTAGCAAGGGTCGTGCTATAACACATGGCCCTTGTTGCTCAGCCTAGCACATACAGTGTGATTCAGTGTGGGGCCTCCGCTGGGCGCTTGTCTCGACCTTCTTGAGCACATGATCGCACCATTCATCAAGGGCCACTGGCTAGGAACACCTATTTGAGTATTTGAATGGCACAACCCTTTTATATCATCACGGGTCACAGATCGGTGGCGTGATTTCCACTTCTAAATAGTGTAGGCCTTGTATATCCTTGCAGGCCGTCGGCTGGGAGCCAATTTCTTGGAAACTGATGGTGTAGGTGTGCAAATCATCGCATCTAGTCTTCACATATTTGAACTTGGTTTTGCACGGACCTAGTATGGCACGACCTGTGCCTTTACTTAGCCGCACGAGGCACTGTGCAAGTACGGGTCGTGCTGCTCTAGATGGCCCATGCCAGAGCTTCCTAGCACCATCCATGTTGGCTAGTATGGCCCATGTAGTATTTCACGCTTGTGCTAGTTCGTCCTTGGTCGATCTTCGACTCCTTTATCCTTTGGGCTTGGTTCCATCTACTACCCCATTTTGATTCATGGCCTTATGTCTACTACCATTCTTGCGAATAACCTTCTACTATCTACCACCACCATTGCGGATGGCCTTCTACAAACTACGCTGAAGTGCTTACGAGCAATCTAACAAATAATCTCACAAAATAATATCTGCATATGCTCGTAAAGACATAACGTCCATTAAGTCTAATAGGTCTACAAAACTAAGGATTTAGACAAGAAACCCAATAATGGTTATCTAAACCCCTTGTAATGTAAACCCTACTAAACCTAGCAATCAACCAACCAAAACATAACAAGAAACGTGTCAAATACATTTGTTAACACATGTTTTTCATTGCAGATCATAGTCACCATCCGATTAATAAGCACTCGAATCACAAGTCTAGCACCCGACGAGGTCATAAAACTAAAAACTAGGTTAAGAGAGAATACAATAACTACAGAACCACACACTTACAAGTTCAGCATGCCCAGGAAACCCAGTGATAAAGGTACACTTCTGCATTGTAACAAATTCATATAAATGTGTATGTATATGTATATATGTGTGTGTGTGTGTGCATAATCCAAGGAATTATGAAACCCCCTTTAGAGGACGTAGCCTTAAGAATAGCTTAGCCATAGAACTAGGCACGTTAGATTTAGATCTAAGGAAATTTGGCAAGATCGCACTAAGACAATCTTACTAAGAAAAACACGAATAGTTGACGCAATAAAATAAGGTTAAAACCCTATAAGGAGAATCAAAGGTTAAGGCATAACACTGTGAAGTTCACAAACGCACGGCTCCCAAAACACATCCCAAACCCCAATTCAAATAGTGCATTCAGTCCTCATAACCAAAACATCCCTAGACTAAGTATTACTAGCAAAAGAACATTAAAAAAACTTAGATAAGTTGAGTGATGTTTGCAACGCAAAAACAATATAATAAAAAGATTTGGTCGCATAACCAGTAAAAGTTTATTAATCTTAATTCCATACAAAAACTAAAAAATATCGCAAAATTGTATTCCTAAACCACAAAAAATTTTCAGCGAAAAATGACAAATTGTTAACCTTTTACATAGATAGCTACTTAAGTACCTAGGTGTATTCTATTGGGGCTATAAAAGGCCCAAATGGAGGAAGTCTAAAGAATGGAAGCCCATTCCTCCCCTTTGTCTTCTGAAAAGCGCCCCCCCATGACGGGACACTATTTTCTCATCCATTAGGGAAGACATACCAGCGAGCTTCAATATCGCTGCGCCGATACACCAATCTATCATACATACCTAAGTTGGTAAACTACCAAAACCATCCACTAACTCCATCATCCATATTCTTCTCCCGGCTTTAGCTGGAAGAAATATTGGGATCTAATCTCAGGTTAGTTCTTCCTTGCATCCATATTAGCGGGATCTAATCTCAAGATGATGCCATGAAACTATCATCTACCTCACCTCCACATTCGCTAATCTGACTCGCAGATCATGTCCAGAACCATAAAAAACACAAAAAATCATTAGATAGGGTAACCCAGGTAAAACAAAAAAAATTCAAAACAATTACTTATGACAAGAATTGAGATCACCAGGATATCCCCCAGAGGATGTGATCCAAGCTTCCACCTCAACCAACCAGAGTTACTTCTCCAAATCACACAACGGTTCATCACATAACCTGCAATATACCCAATCTAAACTAAGAAGAGCTCTGACATCCCAAATAAAAATAAATAAATCCATGGAAATACGAACCACTGCCCTCTAAAGGATAGTCTCTAGGAAAATAAACTTACAAAACAACACACTGACAAAACACTAAACAGCACAAAACCACAACTACGTAAACACTCTAATAACATCCTCTTTTATCGATATAACCTATCATATGGAGGATAAACCCTCATTATTTAAAAAGCATTAAAAGTTGCAACCTTACATTCTCCAAAAACTTACTGACCAACTATTCAACATTGGGAAACAGAACGTCGTAATAACCTACATCCTCAACAAAAATAATTTGAAAAGACCCTACCCACGTGGTATACTTATCCACTCACAAGTCCACTACACCTTAGGCTTAAACAACCGATAAGATATCAGCCCATATAAACTCTGACCTAAAATGCAACACACATTCCCACTAATACCACAAAAGCTTTCCTTTTACAGTAACCCCACTAATCTCCCTCCTATTTACACAGAGAAACCACTTCTCATTACAACCCCCTTTGCTAACCGAAATGACATACGTGGGAAAATCACCTAAGGACTCTATCGGTATCAAGGACACCCATGCCCAATGAGAGAAACAGGAAGATTGTCCACGACTTCACATATTTCTAGAAACACACTAGCCCAACGACACAAGTGGAGAATCACTCGCCTTCTCATCACGGGGCTCCAAACCATAGCACCTCTTTCTTGCTTACACCACTTGGAACAGTCCAAATAGTAATCTATAGGAAATTTAAGCTCCCAATCAGAACACTCCATAAGCACACACCAAAAAGTTAACAAAGATTAACTACACTTAAGAGCTCTTAGACAATTCCACTCTAACATATTCTAAAAACCATTTTCCCCAACAAACACTAGCCCTGAGATTACAACCATCCACCACTAAAAAACTCACATCTAAAACACACCATTTGGTAAACACGATAACTTCATAGGTATGACCAAATAACACAATCAAATAACTAAGGAAAGTAATAAAAGCTACCACCCAAACCACGCGATCACTCTATATGACTGTTAACATCTTGAAAAATCAAATATTTACCCTAGATAGACATTTAAATTTCATTTAGGTCTTATTATACAACAAAAGTTATTTAGAAAAACCATTTAGATCCCCAGGTGTCGCAATCAGTGTTTCCTACTCAGTAGGTATGCACCCATTATGTCTCACTCGGTGAGTAACGACCCAATCATAGGGCATCAACACCCACCCAAAACATCGACTCGCATTAACTTACTCATCCCCCAACTCTTCCATTACAACCATACCATCTCCTAGTTTCACTTCCATTCGATTCGTACACCTGTAAACTTAGATAAACACCAACCATCCCATAAGCAATCCAATTAAGTCACAAAAACACCCAAAATGTTTAAAACAAAAACAAAAACTCCCTTCGTCCCACAAAAATTTCATATTTTATATTTTTGTCTGTCCCGATTAAAATAGCATACTTTGAAACTCACCCAAAATGATAAAGAATATTTTGTCAACTTCCCACAATGGCTTTATAACTTTAACAACATTAAGATTGGACCCAATTTCCCCCCAAAATATCCCTACTTCTCCACATTTATTCCCCAGCACATCAACTCTCCAAAACAATTGGTCCAAAAGTAAATGTGCCATGTTTTGTGGGATAGGGGGAGTATATATTTAAAATCTCCACCTTCTGATGGGGGATAAATTTCAATAATTCATCAAAAATTACATCAAAATACAACTAACCACACACTACCCCTCATGGTCATTACACAACTCATAAGCACGGTCATTAGGTGGATTAGAAGGAGCTTCATTGCATTCCTTCTGTTCACTTGTATAGCTAAACGTGCTAGCCAGTTGAAGTAGATCACACCGAGTATCAACCTCTATATCGACTCCACCCTTCTTTTCGCTAACCTCTTCCGCATTGCACCAGTCTACCACGCATTCTCCGACATCCCTCATCAAGAGCCTATACTGCAGGGGCTCTGCCCTGCCTTTCAATTCCCATGAGTTCGTCATAAAGGTTCCTGGCTCGAGGTGCGTGTTCATGGGCGTTTAGAATCTAGGTGGGGCTGGTGTTTGATTCTAATTTTATTATTGAAATGGCCCACCAACATTATTATTGTTTCATGTTAACTTGCATACAGTTAATGTTTTTATAACTACTGTTCTCTGAATTATTCATTATTCTTTGGTCATATGTTAGGATAAATACTAATGATTCAATGACATTAAAATTAAATTCAAGAAATAAATTATAGATTAAAGATTAAATACATAAAAATAAATATTGTTCCAAATTTGAATAAATATGTTTCAAACTACTAAAATATGTGGGGAAGAACGATAACATTAAAAACAATGGGCCCAGCACCATTTAGCAGCTCGAAGTAGAGCGTATCCCTAACCTCGAGTTCCTCTGCATCAAGAAACTGGTTGAACCCCTTCAGGGTCAGAGTCTTGAGTCTCCTATTCCCCGAATACTGCATGTCATACTCTCTTCCGTTGCACCGTAGCATAACAAGCAACTTGTATTGCAGTAGGAGCTTGGAAATCTAGTCTGTGACGTACTAAATAATAAATAGCAAAATCACATTTAGTAAATATGAAAGTAATCAATAAAAAAAGTTAATTGAAAATAAAATACATGTGGAACAGGGAGGACTTGCCAAAATCGTAATTGAACCAAAGTTCATCCAGGTGAGAGTGCGGATGAAGTGTGGAATAACATCCCCAAATGTAGTCCGCGGACGGTCTTCATCCGAGTCGCTACAGATCTGCATTGGTCAATTACATTGTTAAAATTAAATTTAAAAAATAAGTAATCAAATAAAAGAAATTTAAATCTAAACAAAAAATTATGGAGGGCCTGGTATAGCCAATGTTATTACAAACTATTTGATATCAGTTATAGAAATGATGAAAGGTTCTCCCGTTATGCCCAAGAACAGTCAATCATCTTACATGAGTGATGTTTTGAACAGTATTAGTTCAATTATAAAGATTGTTGAGAGCCTGTATAGCCAAAGTTATTAGAAACTATTTTATATCAGTTACATTATAGCAATCACGAAGGGTTGTCCTGTTATGCCCAAGAACAGTCAATCATCTTACACAAGTGATGTTTTGAACTGTACTAGTTCACTTATCAAGATTGTGCAGCCTTGGTATATCTAATTCTATTAGAAAATATTTGATATCAATTATGAAAATTACGAAGGGTTCTCCAGTTATCCCCATGAACAGTTAATCCTATTACACGAGTAATGTTTTGAACATTAATGGTTGAATTGTCAAGATTGTGGATGGCCTGGTATAGAAAATGTTACTTGAAACTATTT
>JAUOBV010493143.1:0-10077 GCA_032360425.1 Rubia occidens | reverse complement strand
GCGAAGAAGCAAGTTGCAGCTGGTGATCATGTTCATGTCAAAAGCAAAAAAACCAGGTCATACTAAGCCAAGAAAATTGCTGGATACAGAAGCACTCAGGGCAATACCATTCTCACTTAGGAAAAAATGTAGGAGAGCACCAACCAGATGTGACCCAAGTAAAAGTACAATTCATCGTCTCATCAAAGATGGTACACTAAGGAGGCACAACATTGCAATAAGACCACTACTTAGGGAAGAATTCAAGGTGGATTGGGTTTTATATGCATGCTCAAAGCTTGAATTTGAGAGCCACTCGGAAAAGGTCAGATTCAAATCAATGTATAATTGTGTTCATTTAGATGAGAAATGTTTTACCTGTCCAAAGAATCTGCAAGATACATCATGTTACCAGATGGGGAGAATCATCTTAGAACAGTTCAACACAAGAGTTGGATCCCTAAAATTATGTTTGTGTGTGCTGTAGCTAGGCATGTACTTGCTGGAAATGGGGATGTATGGCAAATTAGGCATTTTCCCTCTCATCGACAAAGTACCAACACAAAGAATCAGTAAAAATATACCAGCCGAGACCATAGAAACTAAGCCTAAACCGAAGATCGTCCGTATGCAAATGAGGGAGTGTCTAATCAAGCAAGTAATTCCAGTAATTAAACAGGGATGGCCATAGAATGCTTCAAAAGTAATCTATTTACAACAAGATAATGCTAGTCTGCATATTTTAAGGGGTGACCGAGAATTTGAGTGTGCTGCTAACTCATACGGATTTCAGTTCATATTAGACCATCAACCAGCAAATTCTCCAGATTTGAACATACTGGATTTGGGCTTTTTCCATGCAGTGCAATGCCTACAACAGGAACGTGCATGTAAGACAGTGGATGAACTAGTGCATGTCATGGAAAATGCGTATGAGGAGCTGAACCCTATGACTCTTAACAAGATATGGGTGTCTCTACATGCAGTGTGTATAGAGGTGATAAAACACAAGAGCTGTAACCATTTCCCCCTGCTCCATACCTGGAAAGATGCCCTAGCCCGCCTAGGGGAACTCCCAAATGACCTTGAGGTGGAAATGCAGTTGGTTAAGGAAAGCATAGAGTTCCTACATGGACATAACAAGACCCGCACCATCCAGAGTCTCGTACATGACATTTGGCAGTTTGAGAACATTCATAAAGCATGAATTGGTGACCAGGTAACATGATGCTACTTTTTTAATGATGTTTGTGTTGCATGCTTTTGGCTATTAATGTAAATGTGTAAATAGACAATGCACATGTTTACGCTGCAACATATTCCATCATTATTTTGCAAGACATTGTAATGTACCGTTATAAAAAAAACCTGAAACGGATGTATATTGCACCTTCAAGGTCATATTCTTATCATTAGGTAGCAATGTCTAGTTGGCTACTAGCTCAAATCAGAAATTGACAACTGATTTGGCGGCCACCAAACAAAGAACTGAAATCCTGAACATGTATTGCCCTCCTATGTTTGAAAATCATGGTTGCATATTAGGTTTGACTAAGAAAAACATCATCATAAGCAGCGCACAAGGTCACAAATTACTTGAAGCATTTAGGCCTAGCTCACAACAACAAACAATTTCATTTCAGCCACACAATCGATAGTGCACAACATATAAAGAGTTGACACAACACATGGACTATTGGGCTCATATCAAATATTTATAGCAAAATCTTACAGGCAACAACAGGGACATATTCCAAGCATCAAATAACACAACCTGGTTGTGGGAACTCAGGTCCGTAGGGTCCAGGTTTTAAAAGGATAACCCATTCCCTCATACAGCTGAAAAAGGAGTTGCGTTCATATTTCTTCCACGCAGGGGGTGATGAATCATCTGTACATTCAGTCACCCACCGGCTACAGAAGTATCTGTCTTTAGCAAATAATCTGTCATGCATTGTTTAAAAAAGGGAATCAGTTCATAGCAAATGGTGTCATCCAAAAACGCCAATGTTGTAATGCATTTTCATCTTATCGAAATAGGACCCTGAAACCCAATTTTTGCCACCTGAGATGTAGGCGAGTCTGTGGCTTCAGCACGTGCATCATACACCACCATCTCAGCCATTAATCTGGCAGCGTCGGATCCCTCCTCGTAACCTATGTTTCCCTTCACCCGTAACCAGCCAAGAAAAACAAAAAAAACAGTTATATGCTTTTCAAAAGATTCAGACAATAACGACCAAAAATATCCTATTTTTCATTTGTGCCCGATGCCGAAAGATTTTGCCAATGGATGCCACCATTGCAGAGGGTGTTCGGGCGGTATCAGGCTCGATGAACCCATCACGCGCCACCTCACACACCTCACATAGACGGCGGCCTTGTGGAGGAGAGGCAACCGACCCTGAGAAACCCAGATCTGTTGTTTCTAGGTCACAACGCGCCATGTCGTAGGTGGAAACACTCTCCTAATGAAAGCTTTCATGGCATCAGATATGACGTTTCTCAGGTCATCGTCCTCCGTATCGGGCACGGTTGCAAGATTCCGAGCGAGGGTTTCAGAGAAGAAGTCATCATCGGGGTCATCGAGCGCCTGCGAGTCAACGAAAAGATTGGGGTGAGCCTCGTTAACCAAACCCTCATTGGAAAATGGCTGGGTACTGTCACCGGAGGAGAGTTCCTCAACAACCCAATCCGGGTTCAATTGGTTGAGGGGAATGAAAGGGGAAGGGAATCCGAACAAGTACTCGAATCCATCATTTGTTGAAAATTGGAAGAATCCATGGGAGTTGAGCAGGAAGGACCGAGATGAAGAAAGGCCAGATCTACGGTTTGTGAGGAAACCTGAAGAGCGTGTAGAGTATATGCGGATAAGTAGTGGAATGGGACTTTCTAGGAAAAGCTTTCGATCGCGAGCGACCATTCATTGGCCAGCTGCGCCGGTGCATTGCATTTAATGGCCAGATCTAGGGTGGATGTTTCTGGAAAGGGGATTTAAAACCGAGAGTAGTTGGAGAATCTGGGAAGATGAGAAGTCAGACAATTTGAATTCTAACTTAACCAAATTCTGACCCAAGCACTTAGGCCAAATTAATGGGATTATGAAGTTGACCTCCCCACTTACGGCCCAACCCGTTCAGCTTTATTCCAAGGACCCAAAATTGCTTAGGGGTGAATAGGTCATTTCCAGCCCAAAAAACCAACCAATATAGGAATAAGACAAAGTATACCAAATCTGCTGGGACAGACTAAAATGGAAAGTATGTCAATCTGCTGGGATGGAGGGAGTATGGAATGAATTTGTCATAAGTCATATCATTTCAACTTCAAAATTATGAAATTCGAAAGAGAATTAAAGCTGCAAAGAGCTTTAATGTGATGAAGATGTTCAAATCTTCAAAGGCCATGATGAACATAGAGAGAGAAACAAAAGAGAAGACAGCTTTTTCCCTGCACGGGTATTAGTAGTATGCAAATCCTTTTTTTAATTGAAACCGTCAAAAGACGGGGGTTATTTTTGGGTACCCAACCCTTCATATTAATGATCGGATATGCCAAAATCTTTTACAATTTAAATGATCCTATTACAGTAAGCAATGATATGGGATGATCCCATTTACACAAAGGCACTATATAGATGATACATGATCTAAGGCCCAAGTGGCAGTAAGAAGGTACACAAAGACACTAGCTACATTTTACAATGATAAACAATGGTCTAAGTGACAGTAAGAAAGACACACAGAGGCACTAACTGAATATGAAATTATG
Organism: Rubia occidens; assembly: GCA_032360425.1. Taxonomy (NCBI): domain Eukaryota; kingdom Viridiplantae; phylum Streptophyta; class Magnoliopsida; order Gentianales; family Rubiaceae; genus Rubia; species Rubia occidens. The sequence continues at coordinate 6,327 of JAUOBV010493143.1, read as the reverse complement.
ATCAAGCCTGAGTGATAATAGAAAGGTGTATAGTAGGATGGGTGGTTTTCACTGCTTGGTTGTGTAGTAATATCGACCCAAAATCACCACACAAAATCCATTGTAGCAGTAAGCATCAGATTGAACACACCAAAAATGATTCATCCACACCTAAGACCAACTTCAGACTATCCTAAACGAAGAAAATGAAGTTCCCCAACTAAAAGTCCGATCGGTCTCCATTGAACCTGTTCCGACCCTTTCACTGAAGTAGGAAACTGTAGCCGGTCGCTTAGTCTATCCCGAAAGTTTTACTGTAGGTGTATAGGAATCACAAATAATGCGTAGAGTAGTCTCTAAGTCAGTATCCAAAAAGATAAAGACAATTTAAACCAAAAAATCAGTTCAAAATGCCCCAAACATCCCAACGAACCTGAATCTACAGATTTGAAAAACGGAATCGCCAGCAGTCAGTTGTTAAAAAGACTGTGACTCGGATATCTCCTAACCGCTTTGAAAACAGATCTGAAGTCAATAAAGGTTTAACCGGACCGTTTTACCTGAAAAAAGGTCGCCGGAAACCTATATTGACAGAGACATATCTAATCCAATGCCTAAAACAAAATAACCAATTTAAGATCTACCCTTTGAAACTGGAAAAATTAAAACTTAAACTAAACTTAAACTGAAACTGAAACTTAAACCCACCACAACTAAACTTTAAAAGGAGGTAAAAAATAGTAAAAAGAAAAGGAAAAAGAAGTTCAAACTCTCCCCGGCCGCGTAAGGTTTCCGGCGCCTGAAGGACTCCGGAGAGACTGACCGTGGCGGTGCGTGGCTTTGGCCAGCCAGGCGTGTCCAACGTTGAAGGCGCGTGTCTAACGCCGGAGGTGCGTGGACGTCCTTGGATCCTTGACTGAGCTTCTCCGACGTGACCATAGCCGCGACCGCTACTTGGCTGTCGTAGCTACAGCCAGCTGTGGTTGGAAGCATCCATCGGGCTTAAAACATTAGGCGCCACAGGTTAGGAAGGCGGGATGGTAAGTAGATCGGAAATTGGCTCTCGGTGTCAACCAAAGAGACGGCTGGTAGGTTATGCGAGGGGGAGGGGAGTTTGGAAGCGATGGGAGAACAAGGGATGTGTTGGGGGAGGAGGGGAGGCCACCGCCGGTGATGTGTGGTGGCGACGACCTCCCCATAGTTAGATCTAGGTTTTTGGATTTTCTAGTTTAGAGAGAGTAGTAGTGTAATTAATTAATGTGTCATAAAAACTCTTATCGATTGTTCGATTCAACTTGTTACCAAATAATAAAATCAAGAATTGAACCGATAACCGGATAAAAGTAATCGTTATCGACTGATTAACCAAATAACCGGTTAACATAATTAATTTCCAATTTAGTTTGATACAGTTATCAGTTTTTCAATTTTTTTACAGTCCTGCTCTCAGCCCATAAGTAACATTCATGTAATCTCGTGTCATTTTGTTTGGATTGTTTATTGTTTTACATCAACCTTTTATTTTCTAAAAATTATTTTAATTGAAATAAATATTTTTTAAAATGATAAATTTTTCATGGGTCTAATTTTTAAAAATAATAATCAGAAAATAATTATATTTTCATTATAAACAACTTTTTTTAGATAGAAAAAGGTTCTCAATTATTTATATTTGTGATGGAATAATCAAGATTCATTTACACAAATGAATCATATTAATAACGGATATGGGATAAATCCATTAAAAAGGGATAAAAATATTATCTCATTTTTGTATCTAATATGAATTAATTTTTTATCTCACTCTCTTATGTGGAAAATCAAAGTTCTAAAACTAGTAATTTTCATTATCTTTTGTTTTTTATAGGTTTCTATTTTATTTTTGAATTTCCTATTGGAAATGCTGATGCTTATAGCTAGATCCTTACATCTTAATCGAATGCTAAACTGCATCACATATATTTCTTTAAAACTTAAAAATTAAAATAATAGCTTTTAAACTTTATAAACAGTAATATTTGAAGCTCGTCTAATTTATTAAAACTTATTTAATAAAAATAATATGATTCCAAAACTTTGTTGCGATCATGATTATGTATTGCAATCACTTATTTATGCTAGGCCTCGCAATACTGAATGTCCTGCCCATTTTTTTTATTGCAATCTGTGATTTTGAAAGTTGAAAATTTTATTAATGAAAGGAAGCTAACATCACAAAAGTAGATATATTTCTTCATATTAATTTCTTAGATTGATAAAAAAAAATCTTTATCTATGGGCATACATTTTTTCCTGCTAGACCTCAAATTACTTTAGACCGGCCCTACTATTGAAATTGTTGTTCGATATTTTTCTTAACATCTTTAAATGATTAAAACAAAAGGAAACTTTCTCTTATAAAAAGTATCAATATTTCTATTTTACTCTAATACCTTTCGAGATGTTATCCTGTTAGTCAGTCTAAACTTTAGGCAGAGAAATTTATGCAATTCTAACTCTATTCCAACTCTAGAGATTTTTTCTCAGTAGCTTCAGCTTGGAGATAGGTGCTGGGATCTTACCTGTGAATCTAAAATAAAAAGAGAAGGTTGATCGCTTGCAGCGTGGAAACATCAGATGATAGCATAAATAAGAAGAAGCGGTTGAGATGTGAGAAATTTCGAACTATGAGATTGAGGAGGTTGTCAGAGATGGTGATCAAGAAGAAAGTTCGCCTTTGATGGAGAGGGAGAGGTCGGAAAGGCGGTGAATGGTTGTGGAGAAGCGGGATCTAGAAAGGGGAAGGGGAAAGGGAGACGGGAAGAAGAGAAAATAAGTGAAAGAGGAAAAAAGGGAAAAAGATTAAAGAAAAATGGAAAATGACTATTTTGCCCTTAAAATTGACGCTTTTGACCAAACTTAGCAATTTCACCTGATGGAATGGCCACAACTCAATAGTTCTACAGGTTGAGAAGTCAAAGTGTTCAAAAAAAAGGATAGAGGGTCAAATGTGGAATATCGTGACAGTTAAGGGACCGTTGAAATCATTTGCCCTATATTTTAATATTTCTTCCATCGAATATTTTATTTTTTGTTTTCCCATTTTTCATCAACTTCATGTTTGCTTAGGACCGTATTTGTGTAAATTAATAATGTACTAATTTGTATAGTTTTACATTACACCGGTGCATAAATTGTTATTAATGGCTCTGTTGCACAATGATTGTGGATTTTTTTCTTCAAATCACTGTCTATCTTAAGTTTCAAACTCGAAATATGTATTGTGATAGTTGAATTGACAATAGACGACTCTAAAATTTAGTTAGAAGATGACGCGTGAGTATCCACAGTAGTATTATCAACGGAGGTTCAGCTTAAATAGCCTTTGAAAGTGTCATACGATGGTTCCTTGTTTACTTTAGTGCACTTCGAAGGGCAATTCCGATGTTGGAATGTATGCTTGGAGTGTACTAAAGTAGACAAGCCCCGTCTAAGAAATCATACAAAAATATGCACTATAAGTTACTATTCTAAGGGAGTTCCGAGGATACTTCCGAAGGCTAAGCATGTGTCTGAAGTGCAAACCCGAGTGCAGTTCTGGACCTGTATCATGTGTCTGGAGTGAATTAAAGTAGACATCGACGGTTTAACCAGCATTTTAGAAACCCTACTAGAATATGCACTAAAAACTACTATTATGAGAGAGTTCCGAAGGGCACTTCTAACGGAGGTACATGTGTCTGAAGTGTATTTTTATGGCCATTTTGACGTTGAAACTGGCGTCTGGAGCACACTAAAATACCTCTAAAAATATTTCACCTTTACCATCCCCATCCTTCCCAACAACAACCATTTGTTTTTTTTTTCCACCTTTCCTTTCTTTATTTCTTCCTTCTTCTCTTTTTATTCCTTCCCAGTATAGCACTTCCTCCTTTTCCATTTAAATCTGGCTCAGCTAGCGACAACTTCATATTTGAAGAATGTGTGGTGATATAATTCAAATTATTATAGTATGATTTCTTCTCCGTTTTGAATTTGTTATTGGTAAATCCAGATATAAATTTTGATGAATAATATTGTTCAAGGGGGATTGATGATTGATGTTTTAATGTTAATTATTATGTGTTGATTGTAGATGAGTGTGATATGAGCATCAGACATGAGGAAGACAATTGTTGCTTTTTGTTAAAGATGAATGTCAATATGTGTTTATATGAAGATGGAGACGATGTGGTCAATTTGAGTTTTATGGTTTCGACGAAACCTGAAAGCCCATATTTATTTACTAACTTTGAAGGGCAATATTAATCCGATTTCGAAACTCGATACTTGTTATAAGGTGGTTCTTCAACCGGCCGCCTAGTTGCACGACAGTGGCAGGGAGGGATGGTGGTTCGAAATCTTCGCGCAATGCTAGATTTAAATGTCGTTAATACACTAATCATGCACTAGTGTTAATAAATTATACAAGCATGAGGGATTCACTAATCTTATTTTAAAGGTAATAATTTAATTAAGTCCCAAATAAAAATCTTCTCTTGTTCCTACCGTGATTCGAACCATGCCACCACAATGTCACCATATTTTATTGTGTGATGCTATAATTGGGATAGAAGGATAGTCACATGAGTCATATCTTGCCTATCAATTTCTAGTGTAGTTCGTGCATCCATGGTTTAGCTATCAATTGTTGCATCCTCAAAATATTTCATCCCTATGGCTGGAAAATCATACACCGTGCACTAATCTATAATGGAAGAACAAATGTGCGACAAATTAGTCACTAAGGGATCCAGCATGTGAAACAATAGTGTTCTACTAATAAATTTCGTTGGGCCATGTTATCCTTGCATAATCTCCAGATGAAATTTGGCATAGCCTCGTTTACATAGTCATTTCAGCCTAATTAAAGATTTTTTTATAAAACCTGTAAAAAAATTAAAATAATATTATACTAGGTAAGTAATGGTCGAATCCAAGGGAATAACAACTTTATCTCCAAACATATTCCCCCAACTCAAGCAACCAAGGAGGGGGAGGGGGTTGTGTTATGGAAGAATTGTTAATTAAAACTAATTGAAACGAGGATAAAATATAAGGACTGAATCAATTAAACAAAAGAACACATTAGCACACAAGTTAATCACATGTCTCGAGTTTATTCAAAATCAATTATTGTTCTCATTCCTAACAAATGTAATACCAGACAAACCGGCCACGATAGTTCTTATTAATTGATTAAGCAAATAGTCAAAACTCAATGAACAACAGTAGTAAGACCAAGAACACATATTATACATGCAATGGTAATCAAATTTCTCACTTTAATATACTAAGTTATTTCTGCTTCGCACATAAGTCAAATTCCTTACACTCGGCAATGACCATCTTTGGGATTTGTGTTAGTCGCGAACGTGGCTTGGTCGCGGACCTGTGGCAGCCAATATTCTATTCTTTGTCTCCAATTCTTTGCTCTGGGATCAACATCAGGCCTTCCGTTCCGCTCAATTTTTATGAAATCCTTTAATCTATGAGTGAAGTGCGTTTTTAACCCTATAACTTGTTTGAAAGTGCAGAAAAAACCTTGTAAAATCTGAAAGTGCAAAATTAACCCTGGAAGCCAAATTTTGGATGGAAATGACCATTACACCCCTTGGGAAAAAAATAAAAAGTTGAAACTACCCTCCCGGTCAACGCCGGTCAACGGTGGTCAACGCCGATACGCTTCCCGAGGTGGGCCCGCATAGCGCGGCGGCACGTTTCCCGAGGAACAATTCGGCACGCATCCCGAGGTGTCCTGCCCGCATGTTTCCCGAGTTGTCCCGCAGAGTCCCCCGTACGACACGTATCCCGAGGTGTCCTGGCCCGCACGTTTCCCGAGGTGGCCTGCAAGTGCCCCATCTGGCTCGCTTCCCGAGGCGCAGTCCGGTACGCATCCCGAGGTGTCCTGTCCCACACGTTTCCCGAGGTGGTCCGCAAAGTGTCCCCATCTGACTCGTTTCCCGAGACACAGTCCGGTGCGCATCCCGAGGTGGGCCCACAGAGCCCCCCCCCCAATCCGCACGCATCCCAAGGTGTCCTGCCTGCACATTTCCCGAGGTGGACCGCAGTGCCCCCCATCTGGCTTGCTTCCCGATGCGTAGCCTGGCACGCTTCCCGAAGTGTCCCGTGGTGAGTGGATAGCACGCTTCCCGAGGTACAATCCGGCACTCATCCCCGAGGTGTCCCGCACGTTTCCCGAGGTGCCCCCCATCCTGCACGCTTCCCCGATTGACTGGCGTTGACCGGGAGAGTGATTTCGTCTTTTTATATTTTCTGAAATTTTCTTTTTTCCTCAAAGGGGTGTAATGGTCATTTCCGGTTAAATTG
>JAUOBV010493034.1:0-10077 GCA_032360425.1 Rubia occidens | reverse complement strand
CAGCTGCAGTACTTATACTGTTGTCAAGAAGTAGAATAACAACTAAGGAGGGCTAAAAATGAAATTACAAGGTCACCAAAAATAGCTCAAAGCTGTGACAAAAAACAAGTCGGTTTCATTCCCTCCAAATCCTCTTTGGTGCCAAAAACTAATCTTCCAACTTCAAATCATCCAGAACCAAATTAGTTTTCAGCCCCTCCTCAATCTGAATAGGAGAGAAGAAACAAAAGTTCAGATTGGCCAAGTTGAGATGAAAACCAGGTGCTGGAAGAAGCTTGGTGAAGTCATCTGCAAGTTGGAACTTAGAAGGAACCTTTGTGGGCAAAAGAAAACCTGCTAAGTAGTAATCCCGCACCAAATGACAATCTATCTCCAAGTGTTTAATGCGTTCATGATAAACTAGATTAGCAGAAATGTATATGGCAGCTTGGTTGTCACAATACAAAGGAAGAGGCAGCTGTAATGGAATTTAAAGGTCTGTGGCAAGAAAGCTGATCCACTTGAGTTCACAATCCGCCATGGACATGCTTCTATACTCAAATTTTGCAGATGATTTGGAGACAGTGGATTGCTTCTTGGATTTCCAGGAAATAAGAGAAGCTCCAAGAAAAATAGCAAAACCAGTAACTGATTTTCTGGAATCAGTGCACTTACTCCAGTCTGCATCACAATAGGCAGTAATGGTAGAAGTAGGATCTGCAGGATAGAACAGACCATGAAAAGGACAAGATTTGAGATACCTAACAATGTTGAGAGCAGCTTTCAAATGATGAGATGTAGGAGCATGAACACACTTTGAGACCTGATGCACTGAATGAGTCAAATCGGATCTGGTGAAACTGAGATACAACAGCCTCCCTATTAGTCTCCTGTAAATGCCTGGATCAGGCAAGAGTGGAGAATTATCATCATCCCTCCAAGTAAGAGGAAGAGGTGTAGCAATAGGTGTGGACTGAGATAGACCACAGTCATGGATTATGTCCAGAACATATTTGTTCTGAAGATTCTTGCAAGCTCAATGCCTAAGAAAAACTTGGCATCCTGAAGATTCTTGATGGTGAAGGCCTGATGGAGAGAAGACTTGACAAAGGCAATATCATCCCAGAATTCCCCGAAAAGTAAAACATCATCCACACAAACCACAATAGCCAAAAAAGTATGAGGCCTGATCCTACAGAAAATACAGTAATCATGTGGGGACTGTAAAAAACCAAGTGAGAGCAGTAAATTTCTTGTTCCATTGTCTAGATGCATGTTTAAGGCCATAAAGACTCTTCTTGAGCTTGCAAACCAGATCAGGTAAGGGCAAAGAATAACCTTGAGGTGGAATCATATAAACTGTTTCTTCCAAATTTCCATGAAGAAAGACATAATTCATGTCTATCTGCTGAATAAACCAAGACTTAGAAGCAGCAAGATCAATCAGCTGTATGATGGCCACTGTTTTAATAACTGGAGAAAACACTTCAAAAATAAACAACTCTCTCAAGTTGATTATAACCTTTGGCTACAAGTATGGCTTTGTATCTAGCCATAGTGTCATCAGGGTTACATTTAACTTTGTGTACCCATTTAGACCTCCCACAACTTTCTTTTCTGCTGGTAGGGAAATAAGATCCCAAGTCTGATTGTTATGTAGGGCCTGAATCTCCTCATTCATTGCTTTAATCCATTCTGGACTTTGACTTGCATGTACATAAGAATGTGGGTCATAGATAGCAGTAATAGTGCCAAGAAAGGATGTATAAGCTGGAGTGAAAGATGGTATTGCTGTGGAATCAGTGACTAAGTTCAGAATGAAATCTTTAGTCCAGACAGGAGGCTTTCTGATTCTAGGAGGTAAAGAAGTATGATTTAGAGATTGTATTAGAGAAGCAGTCAGTGGAGATTAGAGGGAAGTTGGAGATGGAATAGAGGTAGATGAAGAAGAAGAAGGTGACTGATCAGGAGTGAAATATTGTGTGTCAGGGATTGAAGTTGACTGAGGATCATAATTTGTATGGAAAGGATATGGAAGAATACTAGGAGTAGTATGATCAGAATATAATGACACAGAAGGTGTTTTATCATATTGAGACAGAATAGATGAATCCTTATAAGGAAATTGATCCTCAAAGAATTGAACATCTCTGGATACTATAACTTTATGATTGACAAAATCAAAAATCTTATATGCCTTCTGACCTGGAGGATATCCCAAAAAGATGCAAGGATAAGCTCTAGGACTGAACTTATCCTTGTGAGGAGAAGTGTTGGTTGCAATAGCTAGACATCCAAAAACTCTGAGAGTGTCATTTTAGAAGGTTTACCAGACAGACATTCATATGGAGATCTCCATTTAAGTACTGAGGTAGGAAGTCTGTTTATGAGTTATGTGGCAGTGAGAATGACATCCCCCCAAAAATGCTTAGGTAGATGAGAGTGAAACAGAATAGCTCTAGCAACTTGAAGTAAATGTTTATGCTTTCTTTTTTCTATAACATTTTGTTGAGGAGTATGAGCGCAAGATCTTTGATGAATGATGCCAAAATCAGAAAATAGTGTAAAACATTATTTATTCATAAATTTAGTGCCATTATCCGATCTTAACACTTTTACAGATGAAGCATACTGATTTTTAACCATGGCAAGAAAGGTTTTAAGAAGAAAAAATGTTTGATCCTTTGTCTTAATAAAAAAAGTTGAAGTACTTCTACTGTAGTCTTCAACTATGGTAAGAAAGTACTTAGAACCATTCAGATTAGAAACTTTATAAGGCCCCCAAAGATCAACATGGATAAGATCAAAAATATTATCTGAAGATGTTTAGCTAATGGACAAACAAAACATATATTTTGTCAAGAAATCAAGTCAGCATCTGCATTCAATTTCAGCATTACATGTTTTTAAGGATGACCTAGTCTATAATGCCACGTCAAATTAGAATTTAAAATGGAATTTGCTAGAAACACTCTATACTTTTGAGGCAAAAAAGAAATACAATGATTCCTAAGCATTTGATCTATAAAACTATGGCTGAAAGATTTTCTTCTTAGTAGGAAAAAACCATTAGATTCTTCTGCTACTGCAAGAACATGTTTAGTCATGTGGTCCTGCAGTAGGCAGAAAAAGTTTTAAAAACATTGTGTATTAATGAGAGAAACCTTAGCCAACTTGTGTATGGAGATCATATTACACTTGAATTCAGGAACACACAGCACATCTGGAAGGGTTAAGCTAAGATGAAAGGTTACTGATCCTATAGACTGAACATATTTGATTGAATGATATGGCATATAGACAGGAATATTAGTGACGGTATGGACATGATTGGTAAGGTATCTAAGAGAGGTACACATATGGCTTGTGGCACTACTATCCAGTATCCATGAATCACATTCAAACACAAAATCATTGCCACAAGAATGAGTTAAAACAATACTTGAGAAATCATGGTAGTTTGCAAAACTCACTAAGACTTTGTTGTTGGTTGATCCATTTTTTCCTTTCCTTTGATCAATCTGTCTACCTGCATTTGCATATTTTCCACCATTTCTTGAAGATTTGGCTCAGCAACATCTATAGGTGAATCTTGGATCTTTGCTACTTTATGAGCTACTCGAGTACTCAAGAGCTTGTTTCTCACTGAGGTATCCCTACTGCCTCCTCACCAGTCTGAATAACCATGAAGCTTAAAAGAAGTATCCTTCAAATGGCCAAGTGCACCATAGTAAGCACACTTCAGATCTGGCATCTTCACTATCCTTTTACTTGAACTATCTCTACCCACAGAAATAGGTTTCTCAAAACTCTCTCTGATAGTTCCCTTTAGTTGATCTGTAGTTTTTAACTGTCATGGCTGAGTTTCTCTGAACATCTTAATGTTCATCATGAACAATGTTCTGTTTCTCAACTTTCTTAATCATTAAAAAAAACCTCAGACACAGGGGGAAAATGATCCATAACTAGGATCAGATTGTAAACAAAAGCATATTCAAAGTTTTGGCCTATTGTGAACTGATGCAATTTTTCATCATCTTGTTCAATATTTGTCTTAACCACACCACAATTGCAGCATTCACAGAATTTTCCAGGCCTAAACATATTCATCCCACAAACCTTTCAGCTCAGTAAAATATGCAACAACATAATTATTTCCTTGCTTAGTATTAGTTACATCTCTCTTAAGCTGATTCAGCAAAGGTTCATTGCTCTCTCCAAATCTCTCTCTCAGTTCATTCCATAGACTAAAAACATTCGTTCAAATCATAAAGCCTCTAGCAATCTTCTTGCATATTGAATTCAACATCTAGGAAATTAACATAGAATTTACCTTCCTCCATTTATTGAATGTTGGATCATCCAGATTTGGAGTCCTGACTTCTCCAGTGATGAACCCCAGCTTATCCCTTTTATCCAGAGCAATCATCAAGCTCCTACTTCATGTGATGTGATTGCTCTCATCAAGCAGCTCTGCAACAAGCATTAAAGTTGAATGATCTGAGTTGTGAAGGGACAAAGGATCTGATGATCCATATTTGTTAAATTCTTCATTGTTCCTGTTGTTCTGTTTCCCCACAGAACTAGCACTGGAACTTGCTTCCATAGATCTCAGAGAATCCACAAACAGTTTCAAGCAAAACCAAGGCAATCAAACAGCAATTAGAGTAACAGGAAGGTAACTTGCTCTGATACCATGAAAATCGAGCTAGAATTTGAAGATTCAGGATGTGGAAATATGGGTAAAAACTGATGCACGAGAGAGAGGTTTCTTGTGAACCAATTCAATTAGTAGCATGTGTTCAATTTATAGTTTGTTAGACACCAAAGAAAAGAAAACGCAGCTACAGTACTTATACTACTTCTAAGTGTGTAAAAACACAACAAAAGAAGGGATAAAATAGTAGTTACAAAGGCACTTAAAAACAAAACAAATCAGAACCGTTATGATCAAATCAAGTGGTTTCATTTCCTCCAAATCCTCTTTGCCGCCAAATTCTTCAAGAACCATATTTGTCTTCATTTTCAAAGCCCAAGCCAGTCTGTTCGCGACTGGATGTAATCTCTTTATGCTTTAACAAGGTTGCAGAAGGAAATGTGCCATTGTTGTGCTTCAAGCTCGAGCTGCAACGACGAATTTCTTTGGATTTTCAAGGTCAAGATCGTATACAAAAAAAATCACATACTTCAGTTGCATAACTATGTGTGTGCACCTAATGTCACTCACACATGCTTCTCTACATGCTCATTGACCTATACATTGAATCCGTATGGTACGAAAGTTCAGGGAAAAAAAGTGATTCTAAAAGAAGATTTACACGATATTATGATCGAAAGCTAACACCTTCACAAGATCGACAAGCTGAAGATAGAATTATGATCTTATAAGCTTACTGATATTGTCGGAAGTGGTTGCAATTGCCTGCAAAGCAACCATCATCCTTGATTCGAGTTTCTTAACCTATTTCGTGGCATTCTCAGTCTTAACATAATCAGTCATCATCATCTCCAACTTCCTTAGCTGGGCTGTCTTTCTTTCATGATCTAATTTTAGAGTCTTAGCATTCTAACATCATCATTAAAAAGTTTAACCAAACCAAAATTCATACCAGTATGACAAAGACGGACAATTTTTTTAATGAAATCCTCACCATAACCTCCTGATAAAACTTTTTCTCCCAAACATACAACCTCTCCACAGTCGAACCATGAGTACCAACACCACTTCCAATACCAACCTTTTGATGTAGGAACTACAATTTTTTATTTATGTGTTACATTTGTTATATTTTACTTGTTAGTTGTATTGTGTATGACTTTTTAATTTCATTTGGGGTTGATTGTTCATTTTGAATTAGGATATGTATGTGTTTACTTAGAATTTGCATTTTTTTCGTATTCATTGTGTATTTTTTAGTTGTCTTGTTGGTATATACCTCCTGAAATCAAGCAAAGTCAAAGCCGAAGGTTAACACCCCGCAAACAGCGAACCATATGAGCGAGACAAAGTGCAACTCGAATAACGTAAGGAGCACCTCGCTTAGAGAATGAAGTACTCAGCAGCCCATGATCATCTTAGCTAGACCAAGATTCAGTAATAATAGGAACAACGTGGATCACGATCAAACAACTCATTGACTATAAATAGAGATTAAGAACAGTGAGAAAAGTAATGGAATTTTCTCAAATTAAACCCTTACACCAAAATGAAAGGTGAATTAGGCATCAGAGCTTAGTTTCGGGAACTTCCCGGAACCTTGTCTGCAGATACGCAAGATGAAAGAGCTAATCCTTGCTGGTTCTAGAGATTATGGAATGAATTCCCCGCATCAGTGACACCAACTGTGGGAACAAATTTTTTTATTTCTAGACCTTCATAATATCCAGGAAAGGCCAGGTCTCTCAATTAGGAGTTATCACTTGACGTAACTTCGAAAGACAACACGGTTGGTAGAGATGTAGTACGAACTTGTACCACAAAATGAAGGACAGTCACAAATTCAAGAGGTATCGTCCATGTACAAATAATATTTACCCTAATTCAACCCCCAATGACAAGGTATGCCTCAAAACACTGGACTTTGCGCACAAGACATGAATTGAATTATAGATGAATAACCTATAGTACTCTTGTTATATCTCTCAACCTCGTAATTCGAAGTACGTACTTGTAAAAATAGATTAGCTATGGAACTTAGGCTCATGCCAAGTTGTTAGCATATAATATGAAACTCAGTACAATACCAAACCCCAAAATACGGAACAAACCATTAGATTACACTGAGGAATGTTACATTGCACCAAATTGTAAAAGTATTATAGTAGATAGAATGATTAACTAAGTTCAATGCAGTGGACTAGCCCGCTTCGTTGGTGGTGCAACAGATGTTACTATCTCATCGAGAAGTTACCAAGCGGGCTACCACAGTGTCACCTAGGATGTCTTTTCATTAAAAAACAATCTGAAAGTAGGCAAGTATACCGTTTAAGCACTCTTCACCCCACGGCATACTTTACCCCGTCCTTGCACAGCCGAACTAAACCTTGGAGTTAATCTAATCAGTTGCATTCATGGAATGTGCATCCTATTTGTCCCCTAGAGTTAAGACATTGTGAGTCCAGGAATATCCTGATTTTGGTCCCCGTTATCGCATGCAAAAATATGGCCGGATAGATGGAGATTCACCATCATCCTAAATCTCCATGTTCACTTATCCCAATCGTTGATCCTACCAAAAGGAGACACAAGACATCAATAACCAATAGAAAATTCTTAGCATATCAATTTAAAAAAAATAAGTTGAGCTATACACTTGTAGCTCGCATGAGCTTCCTTAGAAAATCCCACAAGGGATGTAACCCAATATTTCGTTGCCAGCAATGGAAATAAGTTCCCTAAACAACCCATTATAGGAGGATTATCACCAAACCAATAGAGTCATAGGCACAACATATAACTACCACCAGCATCCCACACTATGCTCCCCATAGGAAGTTTACAAATTACATATTCACAACAACTTCAATGAACCATACAACACAAAATATATAACCACTAGAGCAGCTACACTATATCCTAAGTACATTTCAACCTCAAACAAACTACAACTGAGGATATATCCCAATAGCTATGTCTTTATATAGGCAAAATAGGTGCATAGGAAAAGTGAACATAAAGATAGTATATGAAAAATCGTGACTTTGTGCTTCCCCATAACTACTTAACCTCTTGTTTTAACCTTGGAAATCGGAATAAATTGAACCATATGACATAGATAATGCGCAGGGACCAGCCCACGTGGCATACACATCACCTTAGCCTAAAGCCCAAAACCCAAACCATATAACCACATAGAGCCCATACAGCTACCACCTCGCAAAAATTAGCCACCCCGCAAACACAAAAAACCCACATTCCCCCCAACCTTGCTGGACACAACGCAAGTAGGAAAATCACCCATGGAATTTCTCAATATATATCTGCAACTGAGGAACAAGCATTTTTAAAGGAGGCAATTATTAGTCTATCTTGTTCTACGAACCGGGACCTTCATATGAGTCAAAGCGTTGCTATTTTGTTTCTCTTATGAGCTTTTCCTGGCCTTGTTTAGGTCATTAGTACCTATACCTTTACATGGACTCTTCGTCAAAGAATAGAAGTCGGAAAATACCGACTTTCTAACATCTGGTGATTCATTAAACGAGAAAAAGGAGGCATGCTTGCATATACTATTTACAGATACGGAAGAACTCTGTGGCCAACTTGTCTTTCTTAACTTGTACTGCAAAGGAAGATACTGTGTTGTTGTTGGATGTTTTGAACTAGGAACTCTTATCATTGGTGTAGGTATCTAGTCGGAAGGTCTCTTGGTCTTCTTTGATAAGCCTATGAAGGTGTTTGACGGAACCCATAGAATTTGAAATGAGCTTGGAGTTTGAGTAGATGCATGTAGAGTAGAATGGAGATGAGGTGAAGAGGTTTCAGTATTGAATTGAACTGGGGAAATAGTACAGATACTGGAGGGAGGTGAGATTTGTCCAATTTCTTCAATTGCAATTAGGTTCCCGGCCTTCCATAACTTATGGACATGTTTCCTGTTAGGAGACTATTTATATTATTAAATATTAGACCGAGTAAGGCTATATTCTACAGAAATTATCTACATTTTAGTTCACTTCCGTTCAGTTCAATTCAGCAAAAAATTGATTTGGTGTAATTTAATTTATTCATATTATAACTATTTTCTATATAATTACTTTTAATTTAGTTTAATTTATTTTAGTTCAGTTCAGTTGAGATCAGATAAACGATAGAGAACAAGGCCTAAGTAAATTTTACTTATGTATGTAAATTTTCTTCTACATCATTCAAAAGAAATGTATGTCCTTTCAATGCTTTCAGTTGATCTTATAATATACAAAGAAAGTTTTTAATGAATGTGAACATATGTGCGTACTTATTCATAAATTCTAATATTAGAATAGTGAATCCTCAATATATAAAAAATATCAAGGCTTGTTTGAAACCATCTCTCTAAAAAAATTATAGAATCCTAAATTAAAGTTCCTTTCTTTTTAATTTTTAATTTTCTTCTTGCAGGAAGGTTGTTCACCTCACAGCTCTGATGCATCCCCCGCAGACTTTTGGTAAAAAAATCTAACTTCTATCCTAGCCACCTGCCCCCTCCAACGCCCATTTACTTTGCCACAACCTTTTTTAGCCTCAACCACGACCCCAACCTTCTACCCTATCACCTAAAATAAGCAACACCTTCCCAAATCTCAATCGTTGACACTTCCATCACCAACATCCCTCCCAAGTCCCGCACCATTTTCTTCCTATCTGATGTGGTTAGGTTTTTCAAATAGTGGCACCGATCAGGAGCAAATGCGCGTCAGTGCCTTACATCGGGAATCCTGCAAGAAAAGCTCTGGATTGATTTTAGGGAAAAGGCTCTGATGCTTAAGTTAGTACTTATTGAGAGTGTAAATTTTTGGATTTTGCAACATACCTTACTTTCTCTGCATCTTCTCTATTTATTGGTTTGGCGAGCTGCTGCAATGGTCGTGGTCCTTGGTTTCTGATTCATGGTGATCGTGGCCATCAGGGTGAGTCTAGGTATATAGGATAACCACGGTCCTGGTGTTTGTGGTTATCAGGGTGGTTGCAACCCATGTCTCCCACATTGTGGGTTAACTGTTCGAGTCTAGCATCTTTGTTTGATCGAAGTCATCTCAGTTAAGCTCTTGGGCTATTCTGTGTGTTTTGGGCCTAGGGTTGTCGCTTACATCATTTTCCCTTACCCCAGCTCTCATTCCCCCCCTTCCTAATTGAAACTCAGTCTCCTTTTCTATAAATTTACTCTTATTTTTCACTTTCAAAATCGAGTCTTTTTTTGTGTAAACTAGTATCTATTTGTCTCTTGCCATCAGAGTTTTTTTTTTTGAAGACCCTTTCTTTCTGAAATGAACTTTGTGGATAAATATTTGACCTCTGAAATTGGTGTAGATGAAATGTGGCTCATAAATCGTCAAACTACAGGGCTTCTGGCGTTTCTTGCCAAAATTTAGATACGTAGGCTTCTTGCTAGTATGCAC
>JAUOBV010493033.1:3993-17350 GCA_032360425.1 Rubia occidens | reverse complement strand
GATTATATTTATACTTTGCATTTTGAAATTATTTACCGCGGTTATCACACAACAGCAGTAAAAACCTATTATTTACCTCGGTTATTTATTAACCGGGATAAAAAAATATTATTTAATTCAGAAAATAAAATAACCGAGGTAAAATGGGTGAAGTAATAGGTCCAGTTCTTGTAGTGAAGGGTGAATGATTATGATATAGACATAAGTCCATGAATAGTTAATCGATTGCTCGAGTTCCCTTATAATGGCATAGAGCCCACGTATACCACCCTAATGATGTTTTGATACATTATAAAGGATAAGAGAATTAATCCTAGGTCAAAATTATTCAAACATAATATGTGGGTTGCATCATCAAAGAGGTGACTAAAAATCTTCCTTAAGGAAGCTTGATAACTTCAATTTTGAAGAGTGTGGAAGCGATGTCATTGCATGGGGAGGAGAAGGATTGTAAGTATTTGACAAGGAATACTTGGTGAAGAAGAAATGTGTGCTCTCCGAGAACAAGTGGTGCCGTAAAAGTAGCAAGGGTTTAAGTTCAATATTTTTTTTACATATTTCAAGGGTTTCTTACTTACTAAACATTATTAATTGTTTGGTACAGAGGAATCAAAATCCAAGTTTATTTAATGATTCAAAATTTGTTTCAAGTGGACGTGCAATGAAATTTTCCAATTCCGAGAGCGGGTGTGGAAGCTCGAGAGTAGCCAGCGTGCTTTCGAATGTGAATTTGTAGTTTCAAGGAGATGATGCTCCGCAAGAGACTTTTCTGTCTGAACTAGTTCTATTGGCTTATCAGAATTGAAACTTTTGTTTAAACTCATTATGATTTGATACATACATGTCTATCTAGATTTCAAAAATATTAGCAATGCTACATTAATGCGTGTTTTATGTTAATTAACTTTTGTACTTGAGTAATTGTCATCATTTTCAATTTATTGAATCGCATTGCTCTCTTATATGAAATTATTTTACTATAGTTAATTGACTTTGGTTGCACATTTGGCATGGGTTTAAAGCTTTAAAATAAGAACTTGACCATGTTTCCTGACTCAGTTTCGAGCTTGGAAACAGATCAGTAAGTAGTGTACAAGGCTAGAATGTGCTACATAAAGCCTATCTTGACTTGCACTTCTTCCTTGTTTGCTTCATTTTCTTTTCCCTTCTTCTTTTCTTCATCTTCCCTTGGTCTTCAATCCAAATTCCTTCCTCTTAATTAGTGCGACATAAATAAGTGCATAAACTCGAGTCATCCTCTTCAAGGAAAAATTCATCATCATTCAAACCTATCAAACCATTTTGACCGAAACAAACCACATCTTCAAGCTCAAACTCCTCAACGAAATCCCTATTACCCTCCGCAACAATCTCTCATCTAGGATCAAACGGATCTCGCACATAAAAAATGGAAGGGCTTGTGAGGCTAATATGAAGGGATCATCTTTCCAACTGATCTGACTTCAATCAACCAATGTGAATCCCACTACCTCAGTTTGGTGGACACTATTTAAATCATCCATTGGCATTTAAATATGAGCACCCGAAGGGTCACATAATCATCTCCAAGATTTCCAATATTCTCCCAAAGTAACAAGTGTTGTATACACAAGATTTCTATCACTTGAGCTTCCAAAGTGAAGGGTCTCTGAAACAAGGGTTACATCACTATTCTGGGACACGCTCTAATCATCCACCAACTTAGTTGCAAACGTGAATCCGTTAGTGTCATACCATATGAATTAGAGAACTTTACCAAGAGGCCTGCGCGATAACCACTTTCAATTTGCAAACATTAAAGTGTGACGTTGTAGAACTTGAGCTTCATTGCAATTCAGATTCATTACTCTTATTTCATCCAAGTGGATCTTAATATATGGGACAGAATCATCATTTTTTCTCCACATAACAGTTAAATCTTCCAATGTTAGGCTTAATAGTTTTCCTTGCCTTACCCCTTGACCCTCAAGCCTCCCCTCATCCTCCTTAACCTTGTATAACATACAATCGTTTGGGCATGCATGTAATATTTTGAACTCCAATCCTATTGGACAAATAATCCTTTTCGCTGCTCATGACCTACCCCGCATTAAATTACCATAAGGAAGAAATTCCCTAAACAGTTCAAGAGTCTTGGTCCACCCAAATTTGGCCTTCAAATTAATCATTCTCAAAGTCGCACTCAATACCGAATGTTTGGAGTTGGCATAAAATGCAGTCCTTTTGTCATCATGCAACGTTTCCAGGCCTCGACTTTCTCATGAAATTATCTAGAAAAATTCTTTATCATCTTTTCAAATTCATCATCTCTATCTACTACACTTATCATTATTTTGTTAACATCTTCTTTGTTCACAACCTCCCCATGTGTGTAAGTTGTTTGAAACACAAGCATGATGTGATGTTCCTGTAACTTCTTCCTAGCCAAAAATGCATCATTCCTACAGTCCTTACATGGACATCATGCATGCACCACGCTATTCTTGGATGCATGTTTGAATGCCAAAACAATGAATGATTTTACCAAAGGAAGGTAATCGGGAGATTTCCTAAGATCATTACTAATGAGCTCAATACAGTCCAGTACCACCTATGTACTTACATTGAAATAGCACAAATCAACACATGATTACCCTACAAAGAACCAAAAACCTAATAACCATTACTTCAACACCATTCAAGTTATAAAAATACTTGTAGTTACATAATATATAGTTAAGTCCCCTAAGTTGCCCCTTTCATACAACATATTACCCTACACAAATACATAAACCCTAAGCTATGATTCAACACAATCTCACACATAACTTATGAATTAGGAGGTTTTCGTCGTGCCTCTCAAAGATAGTATTTATGTCCCCGAATTATGGGTAACTACTAAAAAGTAGCTAGTGGTAAGACGGGGTCATCCACGGGGAAAAAGAGTTTTATCGAGTGTTAAATGTAATTAAAAACACATGAAGAAGTCACTCTACGTGTGTGATAACTAAGTTGGGGGGTTAGGAAACACCACAAATAATTTTAAAAACTAAATTAACCAACAGTCAAAGCAAATATTATAATTATGATCACAACTAGCATGGAAAGATGTAACTAATATGAAAATGAGTCTTGGGCGCAATTGGTTTACATTTCTAGTAATCCTTTGATCATTGACTAATTAACCTATGAGCATGCATTAACCACATATTGGGGAGAAATTTTCAACACCTTTTGAGTGAAGACATTTCTCACCTCTCCTCAGTTATAGTTAGAGTGGGAATCTGCGCCACACAATAACCCTTACCCTCAGGTCACCCTAGAAGATCGGTGTCCTAGAGTTTCCCAAATGTAGCAATAAACATAGAGACACAATACAACTAACACAATGTCCTACAAGCGAGAAACATTCAGATTGCTCAAATATATGTACTAATAACAACTATGAGGATCAGCCTTCATACTAGACATTATTAGTGAATGACATTGATAATTAGCCAAATTCATTCAAATAACTCTTAAATATAAGTAATTTAATCAACCAATAATCATAATTAGTTGTCCACCCACTTATAATCTAACATTTACCAACAACAATCACATTGACAAAAAGTCAAAGTCTTCCGGGTTTGACCAAAATCCTTGCGAACAATTAACCCACAATTAGGAACTCGTTGATCAACCTAGTATTAATCATACATTAATCACACAAGAAAGCATAAAACATACTTGATAATCAAAGCACCAAATAGGATAAATCAAATCTCACAAATTCATACTAGAAATGCTTACTAATTGGTCCCAGGAGTATATTTAGTCTAGATTAGCTAAACCCATAACAAAAGAGTAAAAATCCATGGTAACATAGTATTAAAAGCTAGAAATAAATGAAAACTAGGGTTTTGAAGGGAGAAATTCGGATAAGAGTAATGGAAGAGAGAGAGTGTTCTAAAAATGAAGATGATAAGTGTTGAAATCCTCCCTTGCGGGCCGCAGTATATGTTGCGGCCCGTAAGTTTCCTTTTGCCAAGGCCTTGACTACGTGTTTGTTATCACGGTTTGCAGTATATACTTTGGGCACCCGCAATTCCCAATCTGTTCAACATCTCATGTTGCATTTTTGTCTTTGTAGGATGTTGTATATGTCATGGTCTACGAAGGCGCTTTTGTCCTTTTCTTATTTCTATCGCTACAGTTGAACTGTTGATCCGTTATGGGAGTTCTTGTAGTCATTTTATCATCCTCATAATGATGAATCCAATGATGCTATATATGGACACCGATTTATCTCATATCATCCTCATAACTCGGCTCCAAAAACCAGGACCATTCTTCCTCCGCTACTTTTCCTTCCTTCTTCAATCTATCATCTACCACTTTGTAAGTGAACTTTAATATTCTACCATCCTTGCAAATGGTCTTCACTAAACTACTCTGAACTGCTTACGATCAATCTACAAATAATCTCACAAAATAGAATATACATCCTCATAAAGACAAAGAATCCATTAGATCTAAATAAGCTACAAAATGAGAATTTTAGATACGAAAACCAACAATGCCCATCCAACCCCCTTTTAATGTAAATATACTTAAACCTAGAAATATACCATACAATAGATACTAAAATATATGTTAAATGCATTAGGAAACACATGCTTCTAGATTCTTATCATGAATGTATATCTATGTATCAAGTTATAAATGTGTACACTTACCTCACCCAATTAGTTGTTCATTGAAGAATCAAAGTAGGTTTAAATTTCAAATCTTGGGTTTTTTAAAAATGAAATACATATGACATTATCCCAAGTTTCTCATACTTTTTAGTATTCTGAGATCAAAATTGGTTACTAAATCGCAACCTCTTCTCAGGACTTAGTTCTGAGTTTGTAGCCGGGTCCAAAAAAGTATACGAGATCAGGACACATTTCAGACTTTCAATGTGGGTGCACCACTCACTTCTAATTCTGAAAGTAACATCACCAACATTGTCCCTAGTTTGGAATATATGGAGATCAAGGTCCTATTGTCATAACTGCCTTTAAAAGCGATCAATCAAATATGGTTCTTAAATGAACTTCCTTTAAAGGGAAACATTTAAATCCATTTGTAAAAAAACCAACTTCTAAAACAGGATCAACCGCCTTCCATAAATTTTGGGGTCCTAAAACAATAACTTCAAAATTCAGAAGTCCCCCTGGAAGACACTTCTTGGAAAAAAATGCATAACTGACTTTGATAAGGCAACTTTATTGAGGCTTCATCCACTATTGACCTATGACCTTGAATGTGCCTGCTATTGAATTTAATGCGTCTGGGAACCGGATGGATCGATAGCTCGAGCTCTGGGTTCATGACATACGAACCCTGGGGAAATCCAAGGGGAAAACTCTCTGAAGTTTAAGTTATCAAGGAGCCTAAATAAGACCGTCTATCAGTTAATCATACAGAAAATGAATACATACATGGTATTTATAAAGTATAATCTTGATAACTTATTTCTCCCCGTATCTCTTATTTCTATCCCGTGAACCAGACATAAATGTTTACCATTTCAAACCTGTGTGGGTCGAGTAAGATAGGCCCATAACATCACCTAGGCCAAGTCTCCATCAGAAGCCCCCAGGAAACTAGGTATCCCTTCGAGGATGTGGAGACTCAAGATGGTGGATTGATAACCTTTGAGGCATAGTTTAATCAGCCCTTGAAGTTTATAAATTCGAGTATTGTCTAGATGGACTTAAGATGGTATCCAGTTTTCTTAATATTAAACCCTAACATAATACAGGAAGGCAAGCGTGTCCATTTATCAGCCAGTGTGGGTGAGTAAAGACCCTTCTTCTCCATTTACGAGATAATCATTACTTTGTCTGTCATTTCATGCTTTTTAACTGCTCCTTCTCTTCTCAACTTCCACTCATTTTATCCTCCCGCATCTTTCACAAGGAGAAAACATCCCAAGCATTCTCTTAATCTCCCCCGTTATCTTCTTCATCTCTTTGCAACTTTTCACCACAACCAATAAGTTTCATCTTTGGTTTCTTCTTTATTTTTCCTCCTCTATGCTTGGTTAATGGCTAATTCAAGGGAAAAAATGTCGAGGGGGATCCTTTGACTGGGTTAGGCTAGAGGGTAGAAATGTTAAGTTTTTGTAAATGGCAAATACCGATTTGGAAGTTAACAATTCTGAGAGATCTCAATGTAGTCGGTGTGTGGAAGATGACGTTATAGGCCGGACCGACTATAATCCGGATGGTTAACCTATCACAGATATGCCCGCCCAGGGATTTTCAAGTATTTTTCCTCTGGGTATGGGCAAACCTTTTCTGAGAAGGTCTCCCGTTACAGGGGAGATTGGTTTTTTTCCTCCAAGTGCATTCAAGGAGGGTAACATTGGATTTTCACCCCTCGAGGGAGAAGAGGAAGATGAAGAAGCATCCTCCAAGGAGGAAGAGGGAGAGGTAAATTTCAACGAGCCCCCATCCTCGAGAACACAAAAAATGCATCTTAAAGTGGGTATCCTCGATTCCTCTAGGGCAAAAGATACCTCCAGATGTATATTTCTAACCCATTAGAGTAGAAAAATCCCTCGATAATCCCCCTGAGACTATATCCATCATTTTTTTAAAACACCTTCATTCAGGCCTTTGCTTTCCATTACCTCCCTTATTCTCCAAATTCCATAAACAAGTCCAAGTCAGCCCAACTCAGGTGCACCCTAATGTCCTAGTGGTTATCATGAAGTTCTTGAGAAGATGCAATGAATTTGGAATGAAGCCTAGATATATATTTCTCCGTTCCCTATACTACGTATCCTATAGTAACAGATCCATAGAAAAAACCATCACATTCACCGGGAGGGAGAAGAAATTAGAAAGCCTTTATAATTCCTTCCCATTCGATTTAATAGAAGAGTTGGGGAAATGGATTAAATTTTATTGCACGAGATACAAAGTCTCACAATGGAACTCAAACATAAAAGTTGAATCCCCAAAAGGAGGGGAGTACTCATACTCTGGCTGTCTCAAGGATGATAGGAGACGTGTGTTAGCTTCGCCTTTGAGGTACAAAATTTTTCCTCATTACAAGACTACTGGAAAATTTGTTTGGCCTTCTCATATTTATGAATAATATGTATATCAAAAGCTACGAAAAGATAAATCATCTTCCAAATCACAAGATCCTCTTCTCGAGGAATCCTCCATAAAGGGTCTGAAGCGAAAAAAGATATTCGAGAACCCTTCTCCAGAGTCCCTCCTCGAGACCTCTCGTATCAATTTTAGACCCTCGGAAGTCTCCTAAGGTGTTGATAAATTTTGTTACTTATTTTACCCTCTCATCAAAAGTTACATTTTTTTCTTGTTTCTAAATTTATCCTCTTTATTTTTCAATGGGTCTCGGTTTGACTTTAATTCCTCCCAGGAATGATGGTAAGAAGGGTAGATCTACCCCCTTGAATCTTAAACATAAATTAGATGGCGAGATATCTCTTTTGGAGAGGAGGGGTGGTGAAAGCACAACAACAGAAGGTGGATAACAGTGGTGGTCAGGTTTTACCTATTTCTTTGAATGCTATTCCCCAACCTCCCCCCTCAGACACTCTAACTACTTCCTCGGGTATTCCTACTATCAATGAGAAGGCTCTCGTACCTTTTGGCCCAATCTCAGAGGTACATATTTTTTCATACCTTGAATTATGTACCTGTTTTTATTTTTACAACTAATCTTTCTGACCTTTATGTCATGCCTCAGGTGTCCCAACATGTTAGTGAAGTGGCCAAGAAATCATATTCCGTCATGGAAGTGGTGGGCTCTATCTACAGTCTCATAGAAGAAAGACTAAAGAGAAAGATCATGAGATCTTGAAGCTAATAAAGGAGCATGAGGCTGGGAAGAAGAAATTTCTTGGGCTCGAGGCTGACAAGCGATAAGTCGGGCTTAAAGAGGAAGCTCTCGAACATAGAGTCAAGGTAGCTGAAGACCCCAAGGCTCATGTTCTGCAACTCGAGGCCTTCCAAGAACAAGGAGCTCTTCGATTTCTTTGTTGAGCTTCTCGAGATGTCAAAGCATCTTGGATGTTGCCCTTTGGCAGAAAGGGAGCGGAAACAAAGATAAGCCTCTCACCAATACAAGGAAGAGGCTACATTCGTGGACTTCGTTATTAAATACAAACTTGTGAATATCCTCGACTCATAGTGGGAAGTGGTTTTAAAAGGTGGCCTTAGTTTTTCCTTCTTCAAAATTTAAAGGCCTGGGGATACTTTCACACCACTGATGATGTTTGAGCTATCACCCCTACAATAGTGGCTCTCACCCCAATTTGATCTTCCTCCGAGGAAGATGCTAACAGGGTAGGGGATGAAGTGTAATTGTTGCCTTTTTTGGCTTTTTCTTGTAATTCCTATTTTAATTAATGAAACTTTTTATTCACTAATTATGCTTAATTCCCTTCCTTTTTTGTTTTCGTAGTGTGAATTTTGGTTAAATAAACTAAGAATCACCTACAAAGAACTTTCAAGTATCTGAATCGAGCTGAATGAAAAAAGTGAGTGTTTAATGAAGGTCATGCTAGACCTTGTTAAGTGTTACTCCGAAAAGAATTTTCTTCGAGATGAAAACTGTCATATTAAAAAGGATTGGAATTTCATCATAAGGGTGATCATCCCTCTTCCCGGAGTTTAGTAAGGGATTATAGCAAGGTGTTACCTCTCGAGGTTGTTAAAGATTGTGATCCAGCCGAGCAAGACTATCAAGAGACAGTACACCACATCAACAACACTTCCAGGACTTTGAAGAGATGCCTGGCTAATGCTAATAGACTCCCAATCCTCGAGGGTTGTCTCAAATTAAGTTGAACTAAAGCATATAGGTATAAATCCCAAGTTGAAGAGGTAGTGAAGCTTCATCCGGTGGCCAGGGGTGAGATTGAGAGGTTGGAAGAAGCTCTAGCCCAAAATGTTACATCCAAAGAAGATCCCTTAGTGGTTGAGTCAAATCTTTCTGAGAATACCTGATTGTCAGAGGAGGCCAAGTCCTCTAGGTTCAAAATCAAATAACTGGAGGAGAAGGCTAATCTTCTTGATGTAAGCCTTCGAGTTCATTCATTGTACCATGGAGTTGTTGGGCCAAAACTTATAGATAGTAAGTTTTTGCCTAGATTTTTTCTTAGGGCTTTCATCATTGGTTTGTTGATCACCTAGTAGACACTCGAGGGACTGACATGGAGAAAGAAGCATCCTAGGCCATCCTAGAGTAGATTCTAGAATTAAAAATTCGTGACCCTTCCTTTTCTACACGCTGAAGATCCTCTGCCGTAAAGAGATTCGAATCCAAGAAGGGCAATAAGGATAATGGATCATCTGGAAACAAAAATAACAAGTTTTCGGAGAACGTAATAGGATCGAGGATGGTCTTTCCAATCCCTCTCATCAAAAGTCTTAGTTAAATCTGTCTGAATACCCTGAGAAAGATTAGAAGAAAGATCTTCAACGTGCTGCTGGGGTAAAGATGGAGAAGCTTGAAAAGCTTGAGGTCAGATTGGGAAACTTAGTAAAATAGATAACTTAGATAGATTCCCTTCAATTTATCGAATGTATGAATGTTGTATGATTTGTATGATTTGTAGACTTGGTGAATCTGTTGTTTCACAAGTTATATAGAGATATCTTTTTAAAACTATGTTGTCTGTTCATTGTACATTTAGTACCATTTCCTTGATTTTCTATGTAATTTATACTCGTTTTCTTATCAGTGAATAAAAAAGAAGACACTAAGTGAATACATTGTAAAATTTGGAATAGAATTGAGTAGCTTATCAGCTTTATCCTTCGATCATTTCATCCACCAATCATGAGTATTTCATCATAGCGAGTGTCATGTATCAGCATGTCACTCATTCATCAACCTTATGATATGGAACTATTACAAAGGGCTCAGCTTATCAGCATGTTACCCATTCGTCAGTCTTATAAGCTAGAATTATTACACATGGCTCAACTTATCAGCATGTTACCCATGTCAATAAGAGTGTTGCTTATCAGCATTTCACACCACTCCTCAAACTGGAATTATTACCAAGGGTTCAACTTATAATCATGTTACCCAGATCCTCGAAAGGTCAACTTAGCAGCAGGTTACCCAGGTCCTCGAAGGGTTCAGATTATCAGCATGTTACCCAGGTCTTCAAAGGGTTCAGTTTATAATCATGTTACCCATATCCTCCAGAGTATTTCTTATCTGCATATCATCCCTACTTTCGCAGCTGGTAATACTTCCTCATACTGGCAATGTTCCATCTTCTTGGCACCCTTTACCAATTCATATATTCAAGAACATAAATACCTCCGGGATATGCTTCTAGTACCCCATAAGGGCCTTCCCAATTGGAAACTGGCTTCCATTCAGTTTCACGGTGACTTTTCTCATATTTCCTCGTCACCAAATCTCCCAGATTGAACACCACCCTTTTTACTCTTCTATCGTAGTAGCGTTTCATCGTTTCCTACACCTTAACTTCACGCAAAGCTGCCAAATCTCATTTTTCCGCCACCATATCGAGGTAAAGACACTGATTCTCCTTATTAACCATCTCTTCTGAAGCAACTATTAACCTCGAACTTGGAATTCCAATATTTACTGAGATCACTACTTTTGAGCCATACACACGGGTATAGGGATTTCACCAGTGGCTAAAAATTTAACTGTCAGGTAAGCCCACAAAATGCTAGGTATTTCACATATCTATTTCTTGTCAGCCCTCTCGAGTCTAGCTCCGATACCGTTCACTATTGTTTGGTTGGTTACCTCTACCTGACCATTGGCTTGCTGGTGGTACAACGTTCTTAATCTTTGCTGAATCTTGTAATACTCGCACCATTTTTTAAACGGATCTATTATCCGTGATTATTATCCTCGGGATCCCAAAATGACAGATAATGTTCTTTCAACAAAATGCAATGATCATTTTCCCTTTTATATATGTCAAAGGTTCAGCCTCAACCCACTTAGTGAAATAATTGACGGCCACAATGAGATATTTTAACTACCGAGGAACTTCTGGGAAAGGTCCTGCCAGTTCAATCCCCTATTTATCGAATGACCATGAACCATGAATGCTCATCATTTCTTCTTGGGGAATGTAGATTAGGGGAGCATTTCTCAAAAATGGGTGGTAGGCTTGTATGTACTTGGTCACATCATCGAACACCATTTGCCAATAATATTCAGCTCAATTAAGCCTCCTTTCCATTGACCGATCCCCCTGGTGGCTACCACATATGCCTTCGTAAACCTCTCTTATCAGATAATCAGCCTCATAAGGTGTGACACATCAAACCAAATGTTGTAAATGTCCCCCTTCGGTATGAAATTCCATCTGGTAGCACGTATCTTGGAGCCTTTAGTCTTATCATCTTGGATTTGGCCACGTCTCTTGGTAGAATTCCTTACTTAAGGTAACTTATGATGTCAATCATCCATTTCTTGTCTTCTTCTATAGCCATCACCATTGGTTCTTCGAAACTTCTTTTTCTCAGAGTCTCTATAAGGAGCTTTCTTCGAGATTGAGATCCCAAATCTGAGGAGGCAAGCTTACTTAGAGCATCCTCTTTATGATTTTCCTCTTTTGGCATCTGCGTTAAAGAACAAAACCTGAAGCCTTTCAAAAGTTGTTTTACCATTTCTGAATATTTTTGCAATTTCTATTCCATAACAACATACTTCCCTTTCATCTGCTAAACCACTATTTCAGAATCACTACAAACTTCTAGTTCCTCCACCTTTAGCTCTTTAGCTAATTGCAAAAAAATTATTAGGGCTTCATACTCAGCTTCATTGTCTGTAACCTTGAACATTAAGTGCAGCGCATACGGATGATCCCTTCCATTAGGACTAGTGGGTAGTACTCCAGCCCCACTTTTTCCCGGATGCGAGGAGCCATCTACATATAACCTCCATACTTCCTTCCATGAAACGGTTTCCTCCTTAATCTTTCCTTTGAGTTGAATTGGTTCCGAGGTTTCAACTGTAAAATTTATTTGTGTTTGTTCTTTGATGGAATCCTTGGTTGGTAATGAATATCGTGTTCTCCCAATTCCAATGCCCATTTCATTATTCTACCTGGTTAACATCGATACCCCTCTCAGATACCATAAAACCCAAAAAGTTTCTAGCCCCCACACTAATAACGTAATTAGCAGGATTGAACTTCAGATTTTCTCCTCGAAGCTTCTTGAAGATTTCCTCCAAATCTATAAAGAAATTATCATAACTCCTACTCTTCACCACCAAATCATAGATGTAAATCTCCACATTCTTTTCCAAATGCTCTTTTAATAGTTTATCTACTAAACATTGACAGGTCGCTCCAGCATTTTAAGTCCAAATGACATTTTCTTATGAAAATAGGTACTTATATCTGTGATAAATTATGTTTTCTCTTTATCCTTTTCCCCTATCAATATCTGTAATACCCATTATGTACGTCAAAAAAGGCCAAAACCTAGTATCGTGTGATATCTTTCACCAACTTATAAATCGGTGTCAAGGGATAACTATCCATGGGGAAACATTGGTTTAGATTGGTAAAGTCTATGCACATTCTCTAGGCACTGCCTTTCTTTGGCACCATGACTGGGTTAGCTTGCTAGTCCAGGTAGAATACCTCCTCGATAACATCAGATTTTAACAACTTCTCCACATCTTCCTTAACAGCTTAGGCCCTTTTCTGGAGCAAAGATCCTCCTGATTGGCTTTATAGATGAATCTATGTTTAATTCGTGCAATTATAAGTATCAGGGCACTCCTTTTAGGACGAAAGTATACCATGAAAAGACATCACCATATTCTTCTAGCATCTTACCAAAGTCTCCTCTGATTCCCTTCGACATCAATTTCCCCACAACCACTGTTCCAAAATATCAAATGGGCATCTATATCGTATCTGCTGGGCTGGCCCCCCATGCACTGAGACCACATTTATACACTTTATAGCTTCTCACCGCTGTGAGATTACAATTTTGGCTACAGTATAATCTCCTCGAATAGAGGCAATTCTATTACTAGGGGGAAATTTCATCATTGAGTGATATGGCGACCAAACTGCTCGGGTTTGACACATCCATGATCTTCCAAGGATAATGTTATAAGGCAGATATGCATCAATCACTATAAAATTTCAATCTATTTTTACCCCCCCCATCTCAATCAAACGCTCGAACTGATAAGGTTATCTCCCCTAGAGAAATATGGGATTCCCAATAAAGTCGGATATGGGCAAAGTAGACTTCTTAAAATTAGATCACCTGATATCTAGCTGCTTAAAACATTCAGCAAACATCACCTCCACTCCACTTCCATCATCAAAGAAAACTCTTCT
>JAUOBV010492923.1:0-10078 GCA_032360425.1 Rubia occidens | reverse complement strand
TCAGCAACATTGAAAGTAGCACTAACACCATAATCTCCGGGAAGATCAATCTTGTAAGCATTGTCATTCACACGTTCCAACACTTGAAAAGGTCCATCCCCACGTGGACTCAGCTTGGATTTCCTAGCATTTGGAAACCTCTTCTTCCACAAATGAACCCAAACCCAATCTCCGTCTTGGAAGATCATGATTTCAAACTCGAGAATGATGTGCACGCCTTGAAGATGTAGATTTAAAAGTGATAGACACATGAGAAGATGGTGGACTTGAAACTGGAATATATTCAATAACGGTAGTCACTGGAGAAGTTAATGAGGAAGAGGTAGTGGGGATTGTAGAATCAATGTCATAATCATTTAAAAGAATGATACTGATCAAAAGAAGAGCCGAAGATGTGTTAGAGACATTTCTATTAGTGAAAGTTGATTCATGAAAAATAACATCGCGAGAGACATGAATGCGACAAGTGGAGAGATAGTAAATTTGATAACCCTTTTCAACCAAAGGGATATCCAATGAAGATATCAGGTTTGGAATGATAATCAAAATTATATCAAACAGACAAGTTTTTCGCAAAACATAGACGCCCAAACATTCAGAGTGAGAAATATAATGGAGAATTGTCAAATAATATGTCATGAGGAAATTTAAAATAAATTTTGTTGGTAATTTATTAATCGGAAAAGCATTAGTGAGAATACATTCTCCCAAAAATGAGGGGGGGAGATGACTTTGAAAACTTAGGGCTCGAACAGCATCTAAGAGGTGATGATTCTTACGTTCAAAAATCTCATTTTGTTAGGGTGTTGCAACACTACTTTGTTGATGAATAATTCCATGACTATGAAACCATATTTGGAAGTTGGTGCCAAGAAATTCACCTATATTGTCAATTCAAATGATGTGGAGTTATAGAAGAAACATTCCACTGCTTCTGGTGTTTATTTTGGAGATGCTACTTTTGAATTATCGATTAATTTGATTAAAAATATAATAATGCAAAAAATTTCAGACTTAGTTTTTATGAGGTATATCCAAGTACAACATAAATAATCATCGACAATTGTTAGAAAATAACGACTCATTCATAGAGGGAACGGAAAAAGGTCCCCAAATGTGGACATGAATCACTACTGCAGAGGGGTCACCTGTAATTCTTCTCATAGGCATCAGTATTTCATCCCCTTTGAATACCAGTGCCTAAGTATGACGGTGCTAGGACGTATTTTACCAGTACGGGTAAACTGTACCAGTGCTGAAATGGTATCAGCACCTGTATATTAGACTGGTGCAAAAAATCCAGTACCGATGCTATTTAAAATGAAAACAAGTAAATAACATTACTGGTGTTGTCTTTGTAATGAACATTCTAATCCATTTGTAGCAACGGTACAGTGATTGCCACCGGTTTCTATTCTCCTAAAAAAAATATTTTTATTCAGTGGTTGCATTTTTATGACCCGGTGCTTATTATTCGTCACCACTAGCATGGAATGCACTAACAGTTCTTGGGTTGCTAGCACCAATATGGAATGTACTACCAATTAATCTGTTGCTAGCACCGGTATGGAATGTACTACAGGTTCTTGTGTTTCTAGTAACGTTTGTATATTGAATGTACCGGTACTAGTGTTCATTTTCATTTACAACGCGCTATTTCAATTTGCTTGGTCCATCCCAGATCAATATCCGGGGAAATGTTACGGAAGAAATGCAGAACAGCTAATATATTTTGTAGATTTGAAATAAAATATATTAAAAGAAAGAAATTCATAATCCAAATAAAAACTATAGAAAGACGAAATTTAACAATATTCTCAAATAACAACCAACAATCCTCAATAAAACACCACACAAAATAAATCAACAGAATACTTGTCCCTATTTAAATCAGGTTATCCATCAATGTCTTGGTTTCTTTTGAATATATCCCCATCAAAGCCTCACACCATCTCTCAGAGACAACTTGAATTTTGTAGGCATGATATGCTCCTCGTCCCTCTGGAAACACGTGCAATTTAAACGTGCATGACATAAGGTCCAATTATTGAACATGTTAGAAAAATGAATGTTGATTTGTAAATAATCCACTTACCTTGAGATTATTGGAATAGTTTTTTTCAGCACAAGTTCTTCTATAAACAACATCACATAGTACCTCACATTCCCGCGAACTGGTCTGACGCCAGTGGTGGAAAAAATAGACCAATTTTCAAAATTTTCAATAACCAAAGTAAAAGAGCCACCTATGGAGTGAATGACTTACATTAATATTGGTGATCTTCCAAGTATAATCGGGAGATAGTTCGATCTTCCTCTTGTCCCTTTGTTATAGACACACTATCTTGTAAATACAGAAATTTGAAAGGTTATGCACTGGAATTAGACAAGATGAAATTTGTATAAGGAAAAGAATTGAGAATTTAAATACCTAGAAATTAAGACTAGAATAAAGATGTTTCGCTTCTAATGTCTCACACTAAACTGCAGCGAAAAAAGAAACGGGTTAAAATGCATGATTCCAGTGACCCATCAAACAAATTATTTTAGTTTTTCAAAATCCATGAAATAATAAGTCGTGAGGAAAATGATAAAAATACGCTATTCTATATTTTACATTAGTATTTAAGAATTTTTCTTCGGTAATTTTTGGGAATGATAGTCATCAAATTCTATTGTGGAGCAGTGCTACTCTAGGTTTTATTGTTTTTAAAGGAATCCTTGTGATGGATTTCAAAACAAGAGATAGAGATGACCCTTTAATGTTTTCAACCCTTCCTTTTCACCTTTGTCACATGCATTGAGGACAATGCATGAACTAAGTGTGGGGGGCACTGCTGAAAAACAGGTACTTAGGCACTGGTTAGTTGTCTGGGGGTAAAGAAACCGGTGTTGAATAAAAGTAAGGCACCGGTTTTATGACAAAATTGTAGTAAACTGATGCTGTTATTGATAGTCAGCACTGGAATAAAGGAATCAGTGCTGAAAATCGGTGCCTTACATATAAAATAGCACCAGTACTAATGAATGGGGTGCAAGTGACCGATGTTGGGTCAGGTTCCCATGTGCGCAACAGTGTATTTGGAGCTATAAAAATGGAGGGAATATTATAGCCTCGGTATGAAACAAGTTGCAGGTGCCTATGTGAAATTATAGCACCAGAAATCTTAAAACCAGTGCCAGAAAAATAGGGATCGGATGGGAGGAGACTAATTATTTTGTGTGTTAAGCACCGATTTAGGTAAGAACAAAAAACCGGTGCTGAAAATTGTATTGTTCGCGGGTTTTTATGGGTGATGAAAAACAGAGTATGCGCTCTGTTTCATGTAAGGCACCGGTTTTTGTTTACACAACACTTAGAATAAATCATTTGACTTAGCTCTTGAGTTGCCAAAAGAATTTTAAAAAATTAATCATGGTAGCTATAAGCAGCTGCTTTTCCATTTCTAGGCACCGATAAGTTACATTTCAGCAACGGTCTTTGAACCGGTGCTACGTTATTATAACAAATATTTTTAGTTTGCTCTCGGGTTGTGAAACAGCTCTGGAAAAATAATTCAAGGCAGACATGGGCAGCTGCCTTGTTGCTATCTTGGCACTGGTTTCAATATTTTCAGCACCGGTCTATGTACATATATTGTAAATGAATAAAAAAATTGGTATTAAACAGCCTGGAGCAACTATTTTTTGGTTATATTAGCACCAATTTTTTTGTTTATAGCATCTGTTTTTAATACCGATGCTATCTACTTAGATTTTTTTCACAAGTTTCCTCTGGGGTTGGCCAAAAAATTAATTCAAAGAAGCCTCGGGCAGCTGCATAACCTATTTTTGGCACCGGTTGACGAGCTTCGTACCAGTGCTAATGATTTTAAGTTTGAAATACATGCAGATCCGCCGTATTCCATTCTCAATCTTGGTCTTTCACTTCTAGTTCTTTGAGAGGAAATCTAACATATCCTCCCCATCGGTTCATAATCCCAAGCTTTGCAAAGGAATAAGGTGAGTTCTTTTTCAAACATTACTCTTTACAAAGTGTATTTATCACGAACCCAATGGTTTTGGTAAAATGTTGATTCACTTATCTCTACTGGGATTATCTTTGTGATCCTAGAGCCATCAATAAGGCGCTTTTCCCCCATTGCTTTTTTAGGCCTAGGGAGAAGTATTTGTGGTGTAGTGCTCGGGATGTAATCGTACGGGGGAGACTCGGATTTTCCCGGTAGGCAGGGTCATCGTTGCATTCCCCTAATTACAGAGACGGTGCCGATGAAAGATTACATAAGCACCCTACGTGATAGGTATGGGGAAGTGTTAACCTCAACCACACCACGTGTCACAAACACTAGAATAGGTGCATAGTTCTTGTATGTAATGAAATCAATGATCGAAATGACATTACTCATATTATGCAAATATTCTTCGAGCACTAGTTTAAGTAGTTTATTCTTGTGATCAATTGCATGTTAGTAGTTGTTAGTAAAAAACCCCTATGTTTGTTTTTTCCAACATTGTTACTCCTAACACGTGATCAGATTGATGACCCTATTGTGCTTGTGTTTAGCTGATTATTATATTCCTAACATCTCTGTGGATGACCCCGATACTTGCCACTATCTACCAATCTTGGTAGTGTAGTAGTAGGAATAGGAGCAACAATATAAATCTCTATCTTTAGTCCTTAATAGTCTTCCTTCCGGTTTTCATTTAGAGGATCTCTCGTTGATTGATTACCAACACAAGTAGGGGGCAGGTCAGAGCGGTTTTTTTAAAAAACAAATTAAAATAGATGATTACAGAAGTTGGGGAATCCCAACCCCAGGGTAAGACTAGATAGTGACGTTACATCCAATTGGAAGAATTAGAAAACTAAAAATAGGGAAAGGGAATGGGAATGGTAAAAAAACTAAACCAAACACTAACTAAGGGAAACAAGATCTCATATTTCCTTTCCCTTTCTCGATTCACCCCAACTAAACACCCAATCAATATATCTTAAAATTTTAACTTACAACTTTTATAACAGTTCCAACATTATAATTCATTACATTTTATCACAACATATTGTCATATTAAATGAATAAAATATACAAATGAATAATTAATTTACTTTATTTTTATTTGGAAGTTATTTTATAAAATATAATTAATCTAATATAAGTATATAATTAAGCAATTCAAATAAATTACCAATGTTATATATTGAATAATTAAGACTTGAATGTCGTTGGTTTAACTCCCACCAACATTTTTTGTACCCCCAATGTTTGTTTTGCCAACATTGATTATTCCTAACACGTGATCAGATTGATGACACTATTGCGCTTGTGTTTAATTGATTATTATATTCCTAACATCTCTGTGGACGACCCTGATACTTGCCACAATCTACCAATCTTGGTAGTGTAGTGGTAGGAACAGGTGCAACAATATAAATCTCTATCTTTGGTCCTTAATAGCCTTCCTTCCGGTTTTCATTCTGTTTAGCAAAGCAAGTAGGGGGGCAGGTCAGAGCGAGTTTTTTTTAAACAAATTTAAATAGATGATTACAGAAGTTGGGGAATCCCAACCCCAGGGTAAAACTAGATAGTGACGTTACATCCAATTGGGAGAATTAGAAAACTAAAAATAGGGAAACGGAATGGTAAAAAAAACTAAACCAAACACTAACTAAGGGAATCAAAATCTCATATTCTCTTTCCCATTCTCGATTCACCCCAACCAAATGCCCTATAAGTATATCTTAAAATTTTAACTTACAACTTTTATAACAGTTCTAACATTATAATTCATTACATTTTATCACAACATTTTATCGTATTAAATGAATAAAATATACAAATAAATAATTAATTTACTTTATATTTATTTGGAAGTCATTTTATAAAATATAATTAATCTAATATAAGTATATAATTAAGCAATTCAAATAAATTACCAATGTGATATATTGAATAATTAATACTTGAGTGTCATTGGCTTAACTCCCACCAACAACATTTTTTTTAAACTCATCATAGACTACCATAATTTATACCCGAACAAGCCTTTCAGGCCGGGTTAGTGTCGTTTGGATCATGTCATGTTCAGCTCTGCGATTTTGCTTAACTCACCGCCGAGACCCAACATGAGACCCATTAGTTTGTGCCCAGATTGTGCTCAGACCCCAATCATGCCCGTATCGTACGTGTATAATATCGGGTCAGATCTGTACCATCCACAGATGGCCCGACCCAATTTCCAACTCTATATATAAGTGTGTCACATAAGAACCAAGACCAAAATGATTTTTATAGGGTAGAGAGAAAAAGAAGATGAGCCAGCTAAAGCGAGACCACAACTCCTTCCATTTTTTCCTGAGTTTCTATTTCATTTTTGCACGAACATTTATGTATGTTGATGAATAGGGGAATTGAAGGATTGAAATAAATAAATTAAATTCTAGCCGTAATAAGGAAATATGAATATTTAATTCCAAGTACAATATAATAAAAATTGTTTTATTTCTATTGTTTGGTGTGGTGATAGTGTCAACCGGGGAAATTAGAGTCATTTTGGTTAAGCTAAACCCAAGTTGTCTAAAAATAACAAATGAATAGTATAATATGTTATTGAATTTAATTCTTTACTACATATAATCAATCATTACTTGTTAATCCCATGCACCATATAATAGAAAGGGAAAATCTAAATACATGTAAGGAAATCCTAAATGCAGATAAACTTAATGAAGGATTTACTATATTTTCCCTATTACCCGCATTTAAGAGTTTTGGGCCTGCATTTAGGAAATGTTTTCAACTATTTAATTTTGAGTCCGTCTCTTGAAAGACGGTCTTTCCATAAGTCATGGAAAGACCAAGGTTTAAAATGTAAATCAGAAGACATGAAGATAAAATTTTCGGGTTGCATGAATCGAGTTATAAATTTTATAACTACTACATGCTGCATAATAAAATTTTAATATTGCAACTAAGACCTTTTACCTTTTATTATTCTAATTAAACTCCTTCTTTCCATAAACTTATGGATAGACGGTCTTTCCTAAGACTTTGCCTTTAATTTTAGTCCTAAACAAATTCTAATTTTTAAAATATTCCCCCATAACCTCAATAAATTTTATCAACTACCTCATAATTTTTATTCACATTCTAAATTGTGCTTTCTAGTAGACAGGTAGAATGCAAACCTTAAAGCTAAGTTAATATTGGTGGGTCCAAAGTCGTGGGTCCAAAACTCCATGGGGATGGATCTCTATAAATAGAATTACAAAGCAATTTATCCTTGCAGGAACAGAAGTCTTTAAAATCAGATACTGTAGGAAAGTCTGATGACCATGTAACCACTAAAGATGGCTCAGGTTCCTCTGCGAAACTCAAGCTAAATATCAATGTACCCTTGGATGGTTCTTCCTTTGAAATAGATGAGGTTTCAGTTCATGAAGTGGAAGCAATGATGCCGATGATACGATCTACGGATTACTATACAAATTCTCCTATTCACGAGTTGGTTCAAAAGGAAAGGATTGAACCAGGATTATGCAGCTGTGTGAATGACATTGTGGTTGGAAAAAGGGATCACGACTACATCAAGTTTCTTGCAAAAAAGATGTGAGGAACTTTGATCCTGAATCCCTGATCAAGTTTGAGCTCAGGGAGTTGACTTTTTACTAGGGCAGTGGCGAGAAATCAGAAGCTGGGAAAGGCCTGAACAAGCCTAGTGAGGTAACTCTATTGAATGTCAAATGTATGGTCTGAAGGCTGATAAGTTCAGTAAGATGCACACCTTCCGGAGATACCCGGATAGCGCCACCAGTAGCATCGCAACCACATGAAGTGGTGTCGTCTGGTCGTGGTTCCTCCAGTCGGCCTCCACTATGGAGTGGTTGAGCACGCTGGCGGCCTCTGCGGTTAGCATCTGTTGGATAGTTCTCAACCCCACTCTCGTCCTCGCACGAATTCACACAAAATCACAGCAAGAAAAACCAAAAACTTTGTGGGATATTGAATTATGGTCGGATCCTAATTCACCCAGGAATCATGTATGGCCATCTGTCTCATATCTTGATTTCAAAATTTCTTGTCTAAGAGAATCTTACAGAGAGTCAGAGAGATGTTTATGTTTGTTTAGAAGGGGTGTTTAATGAAAAGGTGGAGATGAACATATACAGAGAAATAGCTCAACTCTGGTGGAATCAAATTCGTGTCTTATATGTTACGGTGACTAGAGACTGGAGAGTGGAAATTAAAGGTCCAACACTTCTGATGGTGGCAATGTTAGCTGGTTTTGTATGAGCAAAATAGTTTTTGCACAGAATATGCATTTTGGAACTGTTTAGACTAGGTTTGTGCATCTCTAGCGATGCTTTTAGTGTAAAACTCTCTACAGTACTAGTTTGACTTTTAGAGCATGCACAATTTCAAAAAAATCAATGTTGGTGTCTAAGTTTTTAACATCAAAGCTAAGTTTTTAACCTCATTAAAAATGTTCACAACAGCAAAGCATACTAAAAAGATGAATCCTAAACTTATCCAGCGCTTTATTATCACATATCTTTTCTAACAACCTCAGTATTTCAAGGTTCCCTTATTTATCAAACTCTGCACTCTAGCGGTAAAAAAAATAGAGATTAATATCTCATATAATCCTAATCCAACTTTAATTATATAATATTAATCATAATCAAACTCTAATCCTAAAAATATTCTATCTAATCTCTATAACTAAAGAATTATTTCATTACAATTCCAACTTTTTTTTGTAAAATTCGAAAAAAAAGTACTATGGGCGATGATGGATCGCATATGGACGATGATGGATCGCATAAGGACAATGATGAATCACATATAGATGATGATAGATTGCATATGGATGATGATGGATCGCATATGGATGATGATGAATTGCATATGGATGATGATGGATCGCTTATGGATGATGATCGATATAATTCTCAACTATGCCAAGATGATTATTTTTTGGTACATTTTTTACAGTTCACATCATTATATTTTTTATTTATATCCTATATTTATCAAATATTATTGTTTCGTATAAAAATATTATTTCAAACATCGATAATAAAAATTTTAAATATGTATATATATGAATGTATATGTGTCTCATTTGTTTCGGTTTTGCTTACTGTAATGAAGCTTAAAAAATGTTTGGCTAATGAAGAATATACTATATGAACGTTGTAAATATCAGTACTAGTAGCTTGTTTATGTAGTTGGTGGTGTTTGAAAAAATGTCATTTGCGTTTGGGCTGATGAGAAAAGAAGATTTCTCAAAGTTTAAGCATTGTCCTGAATATCCCGCGAACATATTGATCGTGGACGCGAGTTCCCTTGTTCCCCTTTCTGTGACTTCGAAGAAGTGGATGCAGTCATCTGCAAATACCAAGTTTGAAATGAGTGGGTCCCCTAAACCACATTGAATTCCTTGGCACGCTCGTTGGAATTGTGTGGAAGCTACATGATGAGAGTGCTTCCTGGCACAAGATAAATAGGAAAGGTGATAAAGGGCATCCTTGACGCAGTCCTTGTCTAGGTTTAAAGGTTTATGATGTCTCCCCATTAAATTTAATTCAGTACGTGA
The DNA here is from genome assembly GCA_032360425.1 of Rubia occidens. Taxonomy (NCBI): domain Eukaryota; kingdom Viridiplantae; phylum Streptophyta; class Magnoliopsida; order Gentianales; family Rubiaceae; genus Rubia; species Rubia occidens. The sequence continues at coordinate 478 of JAUOBV010492923.1, read as the reverse complement.
CCGTGGTGACGCACTCCATTATCCAATTTTTACACTTGATTGGGAAACCCATCCGCCCTATGACTTTCCTCGGGAAGTCCCAGGAGACACCATCTTATGCTTTGCTCATATCAATCTTGAGGGTTGCGATTATTGTTTTCCCCCTTCTTCTGCTTCCTGACCTTTTCTATCAACTCGTGCTCTATTAATGAGATTCAACATAAATCCAGACCTCCTACAAGGGAAGTACTTAGGCCATGACATCAATTTCAAGGGTTCGAAGGTCAGATTGTTCAAAGGCTTATTAAGGAAGGTTATATCCAAAACAGCAGTCTGGAGAAAGAGTGATTTGTCGATAATGGGGAGAATCACATTGTGCAAACATGTACTCTACACTCTGTCACAATACACTATTGGGACATTTAGGGTACCATTCGCAAAGGAGATTGACAAACAAATGGCAAGGTTCATCTGGGCGGGAGACCCTGAAGGTAGAGGG
>JAUOBV010492703.1:0-10079 GCA_032360425.1 Rubia occidens | reverse complement strand
GCACAACACGTCCCGTCACATCCTCATTCTGAGACACTGTCATCTTGCTGACCACTGAAAATCCTTACACCTTGCACACGGGCGACCATTTAGTCTCCCATATCCTCGACGTCACACGACAGTAGAGGCACTGCGCTCACCTGTCTGCGCAAAACATGTCATCTTCCAATGTTCCGGATCTGAACGCTCTCACCAACCAGGTTCAGACTCTCATAAATTCCGATCTCAAAGCAATACTCAAGAACGAACGTCAACCAGTCTCGGGGGTGAAGAATGCCCTGCAGAATAGGATAATACACCTGATGAATGACATGGCAAAGCGTGGCGATAAGGTCGGATTGGCGCGTGTTGCATACCAACTTGGCAACCATGGACAGTTGCCTTCTGCCTCTAGCAACTCCTCCACCTCTTACAACATACAACCACCACTAATGTCCCACACTACACTCCCAATAGGAAGGTTACAACTTACACACATTCACAAAAACTTCAACATAGCATACAACACATAATGCACAACCTCTAGAGAAGCTACACTAGAACCTAATGACAATTAAACCTCAAACAAACTAAAATGAGGGTATCCCCGAATTATAAGCAGAATACCTGCATATGTAAAGAAAACAACATTAAGATAGAATCTAAAATGTCGGGACTTTCCACTTCCCCATAACCACTTACCCCTAGTTTTTCTTAGAAAACATAATAACTTAAACCATAAGGCATAGATAATACGTGGATAACCACCCACTTAGCATGACCAACACCCAAGCCATATAACCGCATAGAGACTACGCAGCCACAACCTTCAAAAAATTAGCCACCCAGCAAAACACAAAACACCAAAAGATTTTCCTCAACCTTGTTGGATGTAACTCATGTGGGAAAATCACGTGCTATTCAGCTCAACATATACCACACTAACCCTCAAGACAGAGTCAAAAATGATACCACGGCTTTGCATACTCCTGGAAAGTTACCGTCGTCGTGACACAAGTAGAAAGTCACTCGTGTTGTCTATCATACCCAATAAAAAAGAACCCATGCAGTGACGGTGTGAATTATGCCACTTTGCATACATCTGAAAAACCACCAGCCTCACAAAAAAAGCAGAAATTCATCTCATTCTTTGTCAGGAAAACCACCACACATATAGAGGCAACAAGGGTACCGCGACTTAACACACGTCTAGAAAATTACAAGCCACACAACACCAACTACACCACACCACAACCTCTATCCATCCAACTCATACCACACAAAGGTGATGAGAATAATTATGCTTAGCATAATTTTGGAAAATACCATCCACTCGAGACAAGCAGAAAATCACCCCGTTCTTGTGTATCACCAATATTTTTTACACAAAACCAATGAGGGTACAACGATTTTGCATACGCCTTGAAAAATACCAGCAAACCAACACAAGCCGATAACCACAATACTTAACACTCTCAACCCTGTAAGCAACACCATTTATAAAATCATAAAAAATCATACCTAATAAACCCCTAACCTAAAACTTTAACACTTACAAAAAGTAACATTTCAAGCACAACCCAAGCATAAATACCTTTAGCATAGTATGAATTACACAACATTCAATGTCATATGAATACACATATACATAGATTTTAAGAGAAACTAGGAAATACATATGCACTGTTAGGAAACATTAACCCAAGTAGGTTAATTACCAAAATCTTGGCAAAGAAACGAATCAATCCTTCAGAATATTGGAAAATATTATAGCCCCTAAGACATGCCATCTATAACATGTGTATATACCTTGTATAAGTTTTCACCAGCAAACCTCACATGCCACACACACCCCATCTAGCAAGGCTGGCAATAAAATATAAACCTACAGCCTGATCTGCCTAACCATATATTCATTAAGTAGATGAATATGCATAAAAATATTTACCTCTCTTTTTGCCACAACCTTAGGCTGCAAGAGACCCCGAATCTCCCTTAGTATGCAATGCCTTAATATACAAGCCCTTATGTTCATGTTTAAGTTAACTGAAGTTGCATTATTAGAACTCCATAGACCGAAAAACCATAACCACCCTAAGCTACCCTTTCAGAAAGCTCATATACCACAGGCACACCACACAAAGTGTCCCGCACCCTGCAGAGTTGTTTAGAACTTTCTGAGAGAGCTCAAACCCAAGGGATACGTTTCAAATATAAATTTTGTAAATGTTTCTCACATACTCACTACTAACAACTATAGAGTAACTAGTGGTAAGTCCGGGGATGTCCACAGAGATACTAGAATTTGAAGGTCAGCTTCACACAACCCACAATCGGGTGTCACTCTGATTATGTTTCGGGAATAGCTAATGCTTAAGAACAATAATTGGGGGGGGGGGGTATCTCAAAAATACAGAGCATGTAAGCAAAGAGAGTGCAAGCTATAATTAACTAGTCTTGGGGGGTGTTTGTGTGACATGACCAATTGATAACTTTGATCCTAGATTCTATCACATATAACCATATAGACCTATTGTTGTGCTTATGTCACATAGTGTAGAGGTGGCCAGGAATTCCCAATGTCAGTCACTTGAAGGTTCGGATGCCCTATAAGAGCCACCTAACCACCTCCGCAATTATGGAAACTGTGTCGACCTATTGGATTTGCTCCTCCTTACCCTTCATCTCACTCCTAATGTTAGCACACACACACACACACACACTCATAGGAACTAAACCTTGTGTTGGTCGAAATAATTAGATACGAGAGTAAGGACAACATGTTGGGAATTCCCGGCCATCTCCAAACTATTTGACATAGGAATGAAAATAGGTTTGTATGTCCAAATTTGGTATAATTTAGGATCAAATTCATATAATTTTTCATATTACACAAATATCCCAAGACTAGTTAATCAAAGTTTAAACCTAGTTGCTTGCGTGGTTAATATTTTGTTAGTCAACACCCCCCACCCCACCCTAACCTAACCCCCACACCCAATCATCTGTTTAAAGCACTAGTTATGCCTGAAACACAATTGGAGTGATGCCTGACTGTGGCTTTTATCAAGCTAAATTTTAAATTCTAGTGTCTCTGTGGACAAACCTGGACTTGCCACTAGCTACTCTGTTGTAGTTAGCAGAGAGTACGAGAGGAAAATTATAAATCTTTTATCTTTGGCATTCTTGCACTCTGCAGGTTAATTATCCCGTATAAGATAACGACTCCGTGGGGGTGAAGGTCATTATGCAGGAGGGATTGGGATAGTAGTGTAATATGTGCTAACATAACTTATGATAGGGGAATGGATGTCTGAAGGTGATGTTTGTGGTAATAGATGAAGAAATTTTTCTAAAATATATATACAATACTTATCAAGTATAAGGAAATAGTAAAAAATTTATAGACGAAAAATTAATTGGTCGTCTATTTCATATTGATGCGGGGGAATCATTTAGGGCCTATATAATCTAAAAAATAACCTCGGCGTGCTTGATCATCTTGGGTACCTGCAATAAAGGTTCTGGGAAGGTCCCCAGGAGAAGACTCTGACGCCCAAGTTAGAGTCATGTTCCAGGTGTATTGTTCATATATTATTTTCTAACCTTCTTCACTAATCCTTGTATTTATTTATGACTGGTTGGTTGTGTGATCGCAGCCCACGTTTTGTGCTTCCCGTCCTCAGATCGTGGTCTAGTTGGGATGTTTGTGACTGCTGGTTTCCCTCTTGCCTTGAGCGCGGTGCCGATTGTATTCAGTAAACCAGTCTGTTCCTGGAAAGTTATTTCTATAATACTAGAATTTGCTCGACCCTGTGACCTCAAAGGCTGATATCATGAAAGGTTTTCCTGTTGAGGTTGGTACTTGGAAAAATAATTTTTTTTTATGTTTAAGGCTCCGGTAATGATTCAATGCCAATGTGGAATGACAAGGTGCCCGTGGCTATGGAAGAAAGAAACAACCTCAATGAGGAATTTGAGTTCTTGTTCGATATAAATATGGAGTCAAAGGGAAAGGCAAGGTATGATACTTGTATTGTTGGTTATGATCCGCGTGACTTCCCTATAAAATTAAAAGGTTCTCTCTCTTATAATTAATTTTATATATACATATATACATTTTATTTTTTAGTTGTGAAGTTGTACAGCTCATCCGAGATGGCTTCTATTAACAGAAACGCGAGTGCATCCAACAGTCGATGCGAGGATGGTGGTGATAATTTGAAGGTGGTTACTTCTCCTATACATTAGCGTTTGGTTGATACTGGTGATAAGGGTATTTGTGCCACTAAGCGCAGAGCTAGCGGAATTGAGGGTCATTAAGCTCGTAACTCAAAGATGCTAAAGTCAGAGAGTGCAGCAACTATAGAGATGGAAGATGCCGCTTTCATGAACACCGAGATGCTAGAGCGAAAGTTCGTGACTGATGTTCACAAGTTTGTTAGTATGGTTGGTTCGGCTAAGGAGGTGTTTGATTTTTTCTTCCTATGTGAATTGTGTTGGGTACCGTTTATACTAACATTGATGTGTTTTTCTAGTTCAGCGATACTATGACAATCACAGCTCAATGTGTTGTTGAGTATGAAAACAAGGTTAAGGAATTTAGGGAGGTTATGGAGCTATTATAATCAACCCCGGAAAAGGGTGTGAAAGTTCTTGGCAAGATTTAAACGTAGTTGACAAGGATAGGAGCTCTTTGTGTGGAGGATACTACAAACTATGCATTGGGTCATGAGGTTTAGGCACCCAAAGAATATTTTCCTTCCCACCTAGGTTATCCCTATATATCGGTTTATTAGATTGTGAGGACTCAGGGGTTTCAAGAAATTCTCGGTGACATTAATGTTAAGATAGCTAAGGTCGGATAGTATAAAGCTATAGCTTGCATTTGTGATCAAATTTTTTATCAGGATATCATTGGTTTGGGTGAGAAGAATGTTCTAAAAGAGTCTTTGGAAAGTGCAAAGTGCGTGGTGGATGAGAGCTTAGTAAAAAAGTTGAAGGAGGGGGAAACTTAGTTTTGCCTAATCAGAGAAGTGGCTAAGATTGGTTCATTTCCCTCGATGGGAAATTAAGAGAGGTGTGAGGTGGACATGTGAAAGGCTGTTACTAAGCCTACCATGGTTAATGGTGATTTGTGAGTTGACACATTGACTGAAGTATATGGTGCTAGTTTATCGTGGTGGGTAAAAAATATTTTGGGAGGGGGTTTCTAGGTGGGTGTTCTATTAGCCATAATGGATCAACTACTCCTAAGGTAGGATAAATATGTGATTTTATAGGTTTTTAATACAATGAATATTTTATGAAACCGAATGTTTTACAAACTATTTTAAAAAATATATATTTGTATGAGTTATGGGTAGAGGCATTTTTTTAGAGGGGTTCTTCGCCTGATTTTCCAATACGGTGTGCGCCTAATGGGTGTAGGTAATGTGGTTGCACTATTGCATATGATAGTTGGGTTTCCTCAAAAGGCTAGTAATGGGGGTGAGTTGATATATTAATAAATAGTGTGATGTTAACCTAGTTGAGGCTCTGAGGGCTTGTATTCTGGATTTGGATGTTTTTAATGAATTTCTTGAAGGTTTGAGTATCTCGTGGAAAGGAAAAGAAAGGCTAGTGAAGTTGGGAGGTTGTGAGAAAGCACCCTCGTTATGGTTTTCTGGGTTCTAACTAGGGTGGAAGACATGGTTGGAAAAAAGTCTTTCAACGTTGGATAAGTATGACACTCCTTTGTTCAAGAAATATTTTGAGATCCTAAAGTCAAAGAAACAATTGATGTATGTTACGTGGCGAGAAAGGGAATGGCGGAAGTATCCAATGGATATAGCATGCGAGAATGAACAAGAGGAGGTTATTATTTTGGGGTAGGCTAATTGGCTACATTAACTATAGGGAGAAAAGAAAAGATTAGAGGTCAGGTGTTGTTTCTTATTGGCAGTGGTTTAGGAATGAAAGGGGGCATTATGACGAGGAACATGATTTTGCAATTTGGCTGCTAATGATGTACCAAGGATAGAAGATAAGATCGAGCGTATGGGAATTAAATGTTCTTAGGCAGAAGAGAAGTATCAAAAACTCACTCTTATTGAGGGAACAACAAGAATTGAATTCTTATCTTTGTTCTAAGGTCACTAACACTATAAATGCCATGCCCATTGTTTCTTAGAAGGGTTGGAAAATTCGTGCTTGTTTCTTAGAGAGGCAAGTAGGGGGTATAAAACAAGACCTGGACACTTATGCGTACTCTATCTACCGAATGAGTGTGCAACTTGGTCATTCGTACAACAGAACGAAAACTGGTTATAAGTGTTATTATAAGAAGCACATTCAGTGCTTGAATGTTGTGGGAACTACCCAAGTGCAGTAGAAGTTAGAGGAAGTCCTCGACGGGGAGAAAGGTAGAGTTGGGCATCGGCATATGGGTTACCTAATTGTTGCTAGATTTGGGGTAGTTCTATGGCTTAGCTATACCTAATTTTTTGCTGATATTTAATTGTTTAGCTTAGGCTAAAATTATTTTAATGTACTTATATTTTATGCTACACATTTCTTAGACTAATATTTTATTGTAAATAATTCCAGTATGTGTAATGTAGTTTTGGTTTTGACAATGTTTTGTGTGCAAGTGTGATATATATGGGTTTGTGTAAAGGTCATTGGTGGGTTAAAATCGCGATGTTGTTTGGTATGGTGTTTCTTTTCACACGGTGAGTGAGCAAGTCAAGTTTCCACTTGTGTCGTGAGACTAGTGATTTTACAAGCATATGCAAAGCCGTGGGAACCCACCTAATTTTTGCCATGTTGTTTTGGGAATTTCTGTGCTCAGCGAATCAGTAGGTGATTTTCTCCTTGTGTCACTTCAAGCAGGGATGTTGTAATATGTTGGTGTATTGCATTTGTAAGGCCATGTTTTTTCTACTTTTTTAATGCAAGCTTAGTATGTTTGAGTTTTGTGGACTTGGGTTTGGTGGGTAAAATGGATAAGTATGCCACATGTATCTAGGCTTTCATATATTAGATCATGCAACAAATAATCTGTTTTGTTTCTTGTGATTGAATAAGTTTCCGGTCAGTTTTTGCGAAATGATTTTTTTAGATTTGAAAAGGCATAAAGCAATATTGTGTGTCTATTCGCTAGAGTTATTATCTATCGAAGGTACTATTCGATCTTTTGTTTTCTATTCTACAAATATGATGGTTGCACGTTCTGAATCAACGTCTTCTGCTACCAACCCAATTTGGGTGTTAATATGGTGCCACGTAAGGACGTATACTCTGGGGATGAGTTTATTGTAGGGGTGACCTAGTTTTAGGGATGGGTGTAATCAATAAGTTGATGATAAAGATAATTTTATGACTGAGGGTGCCTTGGTGACTCTAATAAAACACGTTCAAGTTTTTATGGGTGTGAGATTTGGATACATTTCACCCGCGAAAAGGTGTGGAACACTCCCGTTGGACATTGTTTTGGTTTATGAGCATCATTTCCTACATGGATTGACTCTACCCATCTTGGTTTTTATGGTGGGTATATTGGAGTCTTACACGGTTGCTCTTGCCCAGCTTTAGCCAAGGGGTGGGGCAATAATGAGTGGTTTTGTGGATGTGTGTAACAAAACTGAAAAGCTTGTAAGAGCAGGTAATTTTACCTGTCTTTTCACCTGCAGAGCGCGAGGAGTGAAAGGTTATTTTACTCTGTATTCCAGTATTTTTGGGGTTCAGCTTGTGAAATATTTTCCTAGCAACTGGAGGCCGTGGAAGGAAATGTATTTTTTTTGTTAAAGATGTGAATGGAAGGCATGTACCTTTGTGGAATTCGGTTGTTCCCATGGATAGGTACTCAGATAAGTTAGGGAGGTTGACGAAGAGAGAAAGACTATCATAGAATTTTCAGTGAAGATAAACAGGATTAAGGGAAGTGTGGTTGTCGCATTTAACATTAATTTTTATAATATTTTTTTGGTAGTTAATTTTATTTATTTTGCAAAGTGTGTTTGCAATCTTTTGTTGGTGATTGTGCACTTTTATGCACGAATGACGTTGTCTATGATTGGTGTGACTGGGCTAGGTAATATCGGAAGGGAAACCGAGGGACATTATGCTGATGCTCAATTGAACCCTGAACAAAACAAGAAGTAAAATGTTAGTGAATAGTCAAGAGCGGTTGATAGCAATGTGAATAATTCCCACCAACCTACCACGAAGGTGTACAACTAGAGGGGCTCTGAGAGAGGAGGTGGTGAAGCTACCAAGGGTGACGTTGTTTTCTCTCTTCATAATGTTAGGAAAAATTTTAAGGATAGGAAAGCCAGGAGAACACCTGCTCCTATTGGTTTCACTCGGGAAGATTAAAAGAACCCTACTGTATTGTTTCACTCGGGAGCCTAGGTAGGGCAATTTTTTTGATTCAATGGTGTATCGTAATGGGGTTATTTTATTTTAGTTAGGTGATGCTATGGTATCAATGGCCTGAAGCTTAGCTGGTTATACGGAGGTGGTGAAGGGTTTGCCTTTGCAAGTGGTTGAGTAAGAAGTGGAATTGGCACGAACCAAGGAGGAATTTGCAAAGTTGTAGGTGAAGATGACTGAGAAGCGGTGTTTGAGTGATCACACGGACTAGTCTAATGCTTTATTATGCAATAATCTGTCTAAGCTACAGAAGGACATCCCCGCTAATTAACAATACCTCGGGTTTCAGTTAACAAAATGGTGAAAATAAGAAGTTTTTAAGACTTCTTTGTTAACATGTATGCCAAGATTGCAAATGTGGGAAGGTGTTGTGCATGGAAAGCATACGTACGAAGAGCTTCGATCTGGACATTTAGGGGTTAGTGGACACTGACACTATTGCCGAGGCCATAGAGAATGCTTAGCGGGAGTTGGACGAGCCATATAATGGTCGTAATTTCCATCTCGTGGGAAAATTGAAGAAGATGAAATCACTTTCCTTGATAGAAAATTTTGAGAAATGTGAGGTGCATAAGTATGAGGAGAAGGTGGCATTGGAAGGCTGTCAGGATGATATGAAAACTGATACTCCTCATCTTCCACTTTAATTGCTTGGAAAGTTTTTCTTTACCAGCGAGCTACGGGGATACAATGAAGAAGTACCTAACAATGTCGCCACTAGTTTGGGTATGGGCAGGAGGGGGAGTAAGCCAAGGCTTGGTTTATGTACTTTTTGGTTAGTTATTGGATTTTTTCCCGAAAGGCTTGAAGTTTTAATGATAACGTGTTAATGTTTTTTTGTTTATTTGTGTTGTTGAGTTGCTAGCAGTCGTATGAGGTAGTTGTATGTTTGTGGTGTTGGCTAGGACCTCGTGACTAGAAGGCCCGTGATTGTGCACTAGTAGTGCTTGCAGGTGGTTTTCAAGGCATATACGAATTCATGGGCAATCTCCATGCGAGCGTGTTGAGATGTAACTATGCTTGTTATTTGGTTAAGTATCTTAGCTTTCTATTGGCATATAATAAGGATTCTACTTAGTTATGGTTATTGTTACGTAATTTTGTGCGGTAACCTAGTTTTAGAGGTTTGAAATTATTTGGTTGGATGTTTTAAAATTGTGGGTCTTGGTTTTCTTGGTTCATGTTTAGGATGGAAATTAATTTTCCACAGGTGTTGTTGGCAGGTGTTTTCCAGGCCTATGCAAAGTCGTGGGAAATATTTATGTATCCATCAGAAGGTGTGCTTGGTTTGGTTATGGATAGGCCACAGTAGGTTTTTATTGGTCTGGTCTTGGGGTCTTAGGTTTGTATAAGGCTGGGGTGTAGTGTTTCTGCGTTGAAAATGCATGTGATCTTCCACTTTTGTCGCTGGCTAGTGTGTTTCCAGGTCTGTGAAGTTGTGGGCAATCATCTAGTTTCTACTGCAAGGTGTGGGTGTCTTTCTTGCTAATAGATTTTGTCCGTGATTTCCCTACTTTTGTCACTTTGATAAGCGAGGTTTAGTAGGATGTGTTTTTTCTATGTGGAGGATGGAGGTACATAAGATCTAATAGGGGTTTGCATATGTACTACTCCCTCCGTCCCGCTAATATTGGCATATTTGCTTTATGGACACTATTCTCTATCAAAGTTTGATCGCATATTTG
>JAUOBV010492488.1:0-10079 GCA_032360425.1 Rubia occidens | reverse complement strand
TTTAATGACTAAATAATTATTGCATTTAATATGATTTTGTTTCCAAAATATTCTTAACCCTTTAAACGAGGTGTCTGTATAGCTTCTCCTTCATCAGCTTTCCAAACAGTTCTAATCAGGCTCTCTTCTCACAAAAGGTTCAGGTACACCTCTCATTCACATGTCTAAACGTGAGTTTGTTTATCTACGTATTGAACTTCTTTTTTTTCTTCAGTTCAATAATCATTATAGATGAAACCCCTTTATCATCATTTGTTTGAGGCTGTTTTTTCCCATTTTTGGGTTTCTGGATGGCATGATTGTTGAGTTCTGTAGTTTTTGCATCCGTTTTATAGAACTCAAATAATTACGGGTGACAATGGGATAATCTGCTCTATATAAGCATCAATTTTGAATAATTTTAGATGTGAGCTTGATTGTGGGTGGTGTACAATTTGTAGTGGAAATTGTCATTGATAAAACTTCTGGTTTCTATTCTTGGTTCAAGGATCTTTTACGCTCCAACATTTTACTGGACACAATGGTTCAACCCACAAAGGTGATGTACAAGTATGTGCCACTACTGTTGTTCAGAATTTTCATTTTTTAATACAGTGGATGAATGAATTAAGAGGTATAATTCATTGTGAAATTAGATCTGATTCCTAAACCCTAAAATTCTTGATTTATCTATCATGGGTGATGAAAATGTTGGTTAAATGACATTTTTTATCAATTCATTTTTTCCATTTCCCATTGTCTCGGTTGTACTTGTTCACAACAAAACTGGGTGTCTTTATTTTTTTCCAGGTCTTTATTTTAATTCAAAATGTATGTTTGGTTCTTTTTTTTTTGCTTGTTTATTTGATCTTCGTTAACGATTGATCCAATTGTATTCTTGATGGTATGTGTATTGTTGTACCTTTGACAGGAGGCTTTGATTATGTTTTTCTTTATTTGTACCATGGTTAGTAGCTTGTAGATCATTTGTCCTACTCTCTGATGAGGTAATATTTCACTTTTACTTCTTTTTTTGTTTTGGTTAACTGATCACGAACATACTCTATTTTCTCTGAGTGTGATGTAATTAGCAGAGAAATAAACGGGAGGAAGGATTGGCCAGAGCTCAGAAATCCTTATCCTCTGATCACGTTTTTCGAAATCCTGTTGCGTTTTACCAGTGAGTCACAAAATCTTCATGGCCTTAATTTAAGTTAATAATACATACTATGATTTTTCCATATCTTAGAAATCTCATGTGGTCAAAGTTTACTGATTAGCTATAGAGTATTTAATTACTACTAAAGGGAAAACACAGTTTGGAGACTAATTTGGAATGAGTAACCAGAAAAGTGGGGAGTTAGAATTTTTTTTTTATAGATGAATTGTTGTTCATATGTGCAAATATTCAATTAAAATCCTATTGCAATACTGGGGGCTGTTGATTTTGCGTAAGAAAATGATTTCTAGATCCCATTCACCTTTTGAATAGATTGTTGCTTGCTTTGATTACACTTTGATGCTCCAGTCTTCAAACTGCTGAAACTAAACTTTTGTCTCTACCTGCCAAAGATGGGAATAATCAACTCTCCATCGGTGCCAATATCATAGCTGCTTCAGGTGCTGGAGCTTCTGCAACGATTGCCACTAATATCACCTAGGCTTGATGAGTACATTTTAATTAATCAATTTCGGTGTCTAAGGTGCATCTTTTTGTTCTTTCATAGGCTAATTTTTTGTCTTAAAAACTTTAGGTTCAACAGTTGCGCACTTGAGAGCTTACCTTATTGTTATTGGTTTTATGCGTAAGTTTCTTGTTGGCTAATTCATATGCTATTGTTTATCTGCATGTGAAGTTCCCCGACCTCAAAAATATTGAGTTTATGTGATCTAAACCTCAATTTGCAGCTATATTTCATGATGATACGAGTAGTTAAAGTTTTAAATTTCTAGCTACTTCGTCACATACCATTTTTTTTCCTGATTTAAACCAACAGTTAACTTGATGCATTGTAAATACATTAGCTTTTTTTTAAGTTTAATGTTTTGAGATGTTGTTCTCCTTATAGAACATCAAGTTTTTGCCAGTTTTTGAGGTTTAATGCAGCAACCTTTTATTAGTTGTTGAAGCCACTTTTGTTTAAAAAATATGAACTGTGTTTTGCAGATATGATTACTGTGGCTATGGTGGTATTTTAATTCTGGAATTTCCATGGAAAAGCTCTCCAAACTTCGTGTTGGATCGATCATTTTGACATCTGCCACATTATCTCCCTTGTTAGCATAATGTTTCTTTTAGTTTCTATTCCTGTACAATCCCTTACAACATCTACTTTATAATTTAGTTCTTCCCTCTATGTATAGGAAATGCCATTTTAACATCTGGCTTTACAATCATTTTAAATCTCACTATTATGTTGAAGGATAAATCAGCTCGTGAGGCTTTATTTTATTTTTTGCTGTGTGAGTTGTGCCTTAATTGGCCTTTTCTAATTACTAATCATACATGAAGTAAGGATGTGGTGTTTATAAGGATAAGATTCTCATAGTTTCACCATATGTTTGTATTGTTTTTGTTTATAGCTTTGGAAAAAAATATGCTCGTGTGTTGTCTACCAATTTGGTCCCTTTCATTTGTGAATTTATTTGTTCAATTCATTGTTTAAGTTGTGGTAGTGTTGACATGTGGGTTGCCTTCTTACAAGATGCTCATCCACAGCTCTCTGGTTTTGGAACTCATTTCTGTAGTGTTTTTTTCTTTGCGGTGATGGATAGCATACTTCTTTCTGGGGGTAAATAATTGTTGCGGCTGGTTTTATTGTTGTGTTGATGGAACCTTGGACATTCCTTAATGTTTATTCTACCTCTAAAGACTTTTCCTGCCAAATCAATTCTGAAAAAAGGCTGCAGCTGATTTTCTTCTGATGGTGACAGAACATAGGCTTCTGAGTTACTCCTTTAACATTTTTCATAATGATGCTGCAACTGGTTCCTCTTGTAAGGGTGGTGGCACCATGCAAGTGTCATTGAGTTATCAATTTCCACGTAGCATAGGATGGTTAACTTAAGAAGGAGCTAAATTTATAATTACGTAGTGTCACTTATGAACTCATAGTGGTTTGTGATCAACTTCACATAATGCAGTTAAGAAAAAATGACAATCATTATTCAATTGGTTAATTATTCCTTTTCTCACTTTGTAGTTCAACAGAGAGTATCGGGATGTTGTTGTACACTTTTCTGACACAGACATGGAACAAGGATGTAATTATCCCTATCGTATGAGTTCATGGCTTCATTATAAGTAGAATACCATCCCAAGAATGGGGTATGATGTTTTCCCATCCTTTCACGTTAAAATAAATCATATAGATTATGAGAAAAGATGAGGTTTTTGGAGCATGAAAGTTAGATCTAGCTCGGAAGATTGGCATCGAAATCTGAAATTTATAGAGCAGTAGGATGTGGCTTTTTTGTTGACATGAAAATGCCTGATTGATCTTTCAAGTGTACTTATATTTCATTCTTTTAGAAATCTCCAAGTGATGCATCTGTACCAATGTTTAGAGTTCTTATCAATGATACAGAGGTTAGATATATGGTCACGAATTTGGAATATTATCTTCCTTTGTGATAATTACTTGTGTTAAGTGCTCGACTTCTCGTGTTTGCATTTTAGGAAATCTTTGCGAAGTCAAAGACGCAGGATGGTGTAGAAGAGCTGCCTGGTGATTCCTGCTTGTTTATTCTCCATGATTCACACATGTTTGTTCTTGATGATGTAGTCGTCTCTGAAAGCTTACAAATAGACATAGGGAAGCTTTTGTATCTAAATTTTGCCATTAGTTATGCTACGCAATATCTTTTGCCAATTTGTTCATATTCTCACTGAATCTTAGTTTAGATCAATCTTACAATGTCTTTGCATTAAATAATTTCAAATTAAGATTTTATTAATTAAATATAATTAACAAAGAGTATGAAGTACTTTTCATACATGTTCTATGCCCAATTAATTAAATTGATTAATGATTCCGCTTCTTAAAATACGTTCTTTCCATATGGTATGAAAAGATCAAATTTAAACTGAAAATTAAAAGAAATCAAGATTAAATTTTTGGGTTGCATTAATCCGGTTATAAACTTATATTTACTGCACGTTGCATAATACATTTTTAACATTGTAACTAAAAGTTTTTACATTTCTATAATTCTAATTTAACCTTATCATGCTTATGGAAAGATGGTTTTCCTAAGACCTGGCCTTAATTAATTTACATTCTATTTTTAAAATAACTAAATTGATAATACAAATATAAATTATGAGTATGATTAATAGTAAATATAAATTAAATAATTTAATTTAAATTAGAAAATATGAATTAAATGATATTAAATAGATATTTCAATTTTAATTATTTTTTAATGTAACAATAGAATTTAAATCCTCACATATCAAACCTTTGATCGAGTAATTGCACGTGATTTTATTTCTGGAGTGCTCAAAATTATTTATTTAATTGTGGGGTGCAAATAAGAAAACGAGCAAATGATGTTTAGGTTTGGAGAACAAAGTTTATACAATCAAACAATTCTAAATGTTTTGTACACCCTTCATCTCAGCCAATATTGGTGATTAGTTTTTATTACAGTTCTTCTGTTTTGGGGTTCATAGAGTACAAAGTAGATGTGTGGGAAGTCTAATGATTCTATGATTCAATTCAAGTTTTGTATTAATACTACTGTTCTCATCTGTCAAATTGACTATTTATCTTTGAGGTTTTCACAGATAGTAATATCGATAATGAAATTATTACAATTTCTGCACATTTGCAATCAATGCTAAACAAAAATATGTTGGTAGGTATTTTACTTAAGACATTCTACTGGCATGTGTAGGATCCTTGGTGGAATCCGGCTATTGAAGAACAGGCTGTCATGCGCATTCATCGCATTAGACAAACAAAAAATGTGATGATCAAAATGTTTATTGTGAAGGTAAACTATAGATATACTGGTGTTGCTTGTAGATCTATTTTATATTTGGGTTGTATATCTTATTATTTTCATGTTACCTTTTCTGTCACTTCTATGATGTCGGTGTAGTGGTTGTTAATGTTAGGGAAATCCTGATGGCGGAGAACTGTAGAAGAAATAATGGAAGCGGTGCAAGCACGTAAGCAGCGGATGATCTCCGGTGCTTTGACTGACCAAGAAGTTCGATCGGCACGCATTGACGAACTTAAGATGCTTTTTAATTGATTCACATTAAATTACACTGTTTAGTTACCCTATCATCTACCTCAAGCTTGAGACCGTGGTTTTCAATGTATTAGCGTTGAACGTGAAAAACTTGATTCATTTCAAATAAATGACTAGACCCGCATTACTTGAAAACCTGGAAAATGAGAAAAATTATGTTGGTTTTTGCCTTCTTATAAAAGAAATTTAAGGGTTGGGCTCGGTTGTCGGGATCTCAAGCGAAAAAGACACTTCCATGGTTGGCTCAATGAAGCCCTTCGGAGAGCCTGTAACTGTATGATAATCCTTCTCTTTAGTCATCTCTTCGTGATCCATTTTTGAACTGATGCTAATTTCTCACCGGCCACCTTGTTGTAAGCATTGCAATCGTAGACTTTCGGGAGGAGAGATAGACTTAGCTAAAAGAGAGATACAGGAGGATTAGATAGCTCTATTGTAATATCTTTGCATAGGTAATATTGAGGTTGTTTTTTTACATAGTAATAAGTTTTATACATATATGATTCACTGAGAGCACTTGGCTGGTGCCCAAAAGAAGTAAATAATGTCGAGTTTTCATGATGCTCTAAGCAAAGGAGATGTTAATCAATATTTTTCCTACTACAATTGTTAATGTGAACCACTCTATGAATATAATTAATGCATGTTCCATAATAGATTTTTAATATCAAATGTTGCAACTTATATGAGAAAATGATTTGTTGAGTGGTTCTTTCTATGCTAATTTTAAAATAAAAGTAATTAAATATAAATCGGGCAAATTGGGCAAATAGTAAGCATATATTGATACCAGAAAAAACGTACAGAAAAAGGAGGGATAGGATAAATATACGAGAAATGTGGAGATATACGTACAACTTTTTGAGAGAAAATTAATATTGTCAAATCATAGGGTGATGCGGATTATCAATTCAACTATTTACTATACAACCTCATATTCGAACCGCTAGAAGTGTAGATATAATATCAATACAAAAATGTGAAAAGAGAAAATGACACAGAAAATATAAAAAGAGAAATTGAGGTGATAATTAACGTCGCAAGAAGGTAGGCTGACAGAGTGAAATGTGGTCTGTCCTAAGCTAAGGATAATTCATTAAAAAAAATTAACTCATACAATGTATTTGTTTAATTAAACTTTAAATTTAGATAAAGTATTTTAAAATTAAACATTATAATATTTATTACATTTTCACATCAAACATACATTACTACATGTTTTAACTTATAAAGGGCAATATTTTATATTAAAATAGTTATTAAGTAAAAATATAAATTGGCATGTATGTACATTTATGGATAGATCACCTTTTCTGAGCCTTTTCCACATCGCAAAATAAAATGGTTGAAGTAACAAAGAGAGAAATCAATGTAAAAAATTATAGAGAAATATTAATACCAGAAATATTGAAAGAAATAAAGCGACAACTGCTAGGCTAGCCACCAAAGACAGATGTCAGGGAGGGGTTTAAGTTGATAGATTTAGACCTCAGAGCCACCTTGCAAGGTCGTTGGAGATTAGGTTCTAAATCTACTCGTTAATATATTTTTATACTTAATAAATCAGGTTTAAGAGTAAGAGTAAAACTCCTAACATGTGGTTGTCCATAAGTTATGGACATGCCATTTTTTAAAACTTATATAATGCATTAGTTAAATTACATACTCCTTCATTCAAATACACATTAAAATGTATTTTTTATATTTTTACATTCAAATGCACATTATTACTTGTTTTAACTTATACTCCATATATTATAATATTTAAAAAAATTTAAACATTACTACATGGACGGAAACATAACTGTCAAATAGTAATTGTGCAGTTTAGTATGTGACAGAGGGAGAACATGTTTTTAAAGGTTTAGGAAAATAAAACACGTTTAATCTTTTTAATTACTATAAATTATATAAATGGAAAAATCTATTAAACATTATACATGGACGGAAAAATGAATTGTTGAGTCTCTTTCTATCTTATAAAGTATAAATATTAAAATATAATTAAATGATATTGCTCTTTATCGAGTATTGCAGAGATAAATTGATGATAAAAAAGGGGAAAGCGAGAGTTATAAAAAATGTAAATATATATATAAATAAGTAATAAGAGAAATGTAGATATATATATATATATATATATATATGAGAGATAAATTGACACTTTAAGATCACAGGGGAATGCGAGAAATATTAAAAGGTAAAATATTATTATAAATACGGAGAGACAATAGTAAAGAAGTGAATATATAAATATAAATATAAAATGTATTTAGAGGAAGTGATACAAAAATATAAAGAGAGAAATTAATAACATAATAGGGATAAAGATAACGGTTGAAGTAACGTAAATAAAAATAATTCAAGAAATAGGGAAAAATGAATATGAAAAAAATTAAAGAAATAAAGGGAAAATATTGAAGAGAGAGGAGGTGATTTGAAAAATGTCAGTAGTAGTAAAACAAATACAATGAGAGAGAGGTTAATACAATTAATTTATAAATGAATTCATATGAATAAAAATCAATGTAAAAATACAAGGAAAAATATTGATAAAAAAATATAAAGAAAGAAACTGGTATAAAATTCATAATAGAAGAAGTTATGATACAAAAAATTTGAAGAGAATAGTAGATTATTTAAAATTTGGAGTGAAAAATAATAAGATAATGTAAAATAAATCATGATGTATAAAGTGGTCCAAATAAACATTCTTTTCCTTTGTATTAATTAACTTTATAAAAAATTAAAATTAATATTATTTTCTAAAAAATAATTAGAATAATATTATTTATTACATTATTCGCTGCATTATTCATGATGTTTATTTTCAAGTATGAAACTGTGCATTACATCCATGTATTTGTTTATTTTACGTAAATGTGTATTGTATATATTTTTTTCTACACGACATAAAATTATGCTTAGAAGGTGACTTGATGACATCCAAATTATTAATAGCATCCTTATAATTAGAATGCATCATGTGAGAAGTAATCAAATTGTTCAAATAACTACATTTCTACCACTGACATAAAAATTATGTACCGTAAGACAATTTAATCACATTAATACAATAAATACAAAGACTTAGGTGAGACAGTCTCGCCTAATTTTATGGTGAGACGGGAGGTTTAAGTAGAATTATTTAAAGATGAGAATGACATGGAGTACTTTTTGTAATTTGTAAAACTTTATTTTGTACCTTTATATGAGTCTTTCTCTACCATAAATATTACAAAATACATTAAGATCTATCAATGAAATATATAAAAATGTGAGTATCATAATAAATATTACACAATATTTAAAGAATCATCAACAAAATGTATTATAAAAATGTATGGCACAATCCCGCTAGTTCATCCTAAACTCGTAAGTATTTTTTGTGATTTGTTTGGTTGTAAGCTTTTGAAGGGTCTGTTCATGGGAGTGAAGGATATGGTCAAAAATACCGTCTCAAAGTGTTATAAAAAGAAGCGTTGACACTTGACTCTCGGAAAGACGAAATAGGGAGAGAAGATAAGGAATTGAGGAAAGAATATTTTGGTCCCTTGTCGCGTAAGTGTTAAAAAAAATCCATTAGGCAAAAAATGATGTTTAGATGTCCACTTTTAGATGAAATTACAGATTTTATTTTTATTTCTGCACCATGTATTTAAAGATTTTTAAATTATTATAAAATATTTTTAATTGG
Source organism: Rubia occidens (assembly GCA_032360425.1). Classification (NCBI taxonomy): domain Eukaryota; kingdom Viridiplantae; phylum Streptophyta; class Magnoliopsida; order Gentianales; family Rubiaceae; genus Rubia; species Rubia occidens. The sequence goes on along the minus strand of JAUOBV010492488.1, from coordinate 1,141 downwards.
TTCTTTTAATAGATATAACACGTTTTAATTAGGTTAACGGATCCGTCAACAGTTATCGATATTTAAAATTTTATAATTTAAAAAATTTTAAGGCTAATTTACTTTTATTTTAAATCTTCTCTTCTTTCATTTTTTTTCTCCACCGCGTAGTAATGATTTTCATTTTCATTTTTTAAAAGCGACCATGTTGCGAACATCACCAATCCAATCATACTCGTTGTCTCTTCTATTGTCCTTGCTTGTCCTGTTCACTGCTTTCCAATGACGACACTATCACCACTAGAAATGTCAACTAAATGTTGATTCCCTTAAACCGACTAATAGTATGTGGGACTAAATTGTAAACATTTCATTATAATATTAAAACATTTTGGGAATATTTATAAAAAGATGAACGAAATCTGTAATTTCGTTGAAAAGTAATACCAAATCTGTCATTGTTAAATAAATTGAAAAATTTGAAGAAAGAAGATTTTGGTTGCTTGTCTCATTTGACATTTGTGACTGTTGACCCTTAGCAATTAGCTGTAATGCTTTGGCCCTAACTCTATCCTCTCATTTAATGTATGCTGATGACTATTATTTTTACAGATAATTCCCAGCAAAATGTCAGGCTACTTGCTCAAAGGATGGACTCTTATGCAAAATATTTAGGTCAGGCATCAGTTTTGAGAAATCCTCTTTCTTCAATTTTTAGCACAAATGCGCCAGAGTGATGGAAGAACTGGGCGTCTTGTGCACGGGCTTCATGATAAGTACTTAGGTGTAAATATTTTATCAATCGGGAAAAGGTCTCTAATGTTTCAAGGAGTGATCAATAGTCTTAAGAGGAAAGTGCAGAAATGGAGCATGATGAAATTTTACTGAATGGGAGGGTTACTCTGGCAAAGTCAGATGTACAAACAGTTGCACCATACACAATGCCGGTTTATAGGCTTCTAAAGTATGTGTCTTAAGCTGGATAAAATTTTCTGAAGTTATATTTGGAAAGGCAAGTCTGGGGATCACAGAATTCATTGGAAGAATTGGCAAGATTTATGTAAATCAAAACATGAAGGTGGTCTTGTTGAAAATTAAACTTGATTTTGGGTTTAGCCCAAATAACATTCTTAGTGGCCCATTATCTAGAAGAAGTCCAAAG
>JAUOBV010492378.1:0-10082 GCA_032360425.1 Rubia occidens | reverse complement strand
TTCATTATTTATCTAATTGTGTTTCTCTAATAATATCCGAATTTCCTAGGGTTGCTGACTGATTGAATATTGGATGCCTAGCCAAAGAATTCCTCGCATTGTTGATATCACCTTGGGAGTAGGACTTCGATTCTTTTTTTAAAAAAATCTATCAATAACTATTTAGAAGCAAATATTAGAAATCTCAGTTGGATAGGTTGCTAGAAAAAAATTGTACATGTACCTTGTCAATATAAATTAAGTCATCTTTGACTTCTTGAATACACTCATTTGCGTATAACATGACATAATAGCTGCACTACCAAGTTTTCGCCTATTTCTTGTACTGATTTAAAACAACATAAAATTCTCAATTAAACTCTTATATCAATTAAGTATTGTAAATTGTAGGGGGAAATGTGATCATAATCCATCTTGATTTCGACCACCTCAAAATTAGCTGTATTTTACTGGCTAATTTCCTTCATTGCCAATTCCAAAATCTCAGCAAATGCATGCGACAGTTGGAAGTGTAGAGGTTCCGTCCAATACACTTGTTTATGGGTGGGGACAATCAAAATCAATCTCCAATGGTCTCTTAATAAGAAAATTTAAATTATCTACAAAATTTGCAGTTTTTTGCCGGTAAATGAATTGAATAAAGTTTGTGTAACCTTTCGATTTATGGCACAATGAAAAACTTCTTGTCCTTCTGCCCTAGGCTCTTAAGAATCTAGTCAATCCTCTCTTGTTTCATACAACCAATTTCTTGAATCGACATTGGGCACATGTATCCAATCTATCCCTTCTTTTGATTATAGGTTTAAAAAACATGTACCTTTGAAATGCCAATTTGTTTATGTGGTTGTGAAGTTATTGAAATAGTGAATTTAATTAAAAATATAGAATAACTCACAACGTGTAGATGGACATAATCATTTGATTAACTTGCTCACATCTCTGTAGGTCTTCAAAATCACTCCAAAACACAATGATTTCTCGGTTGCATCCGAATACACATTCATTTCCCAAGAATGCATATGTTGAGTTTTGATCATGTGGTTGGAGCCAATTATACAAGACCTGTACTAAGTGTGGTAAGTCTCGAAGGACTTGCGCTCTTGCAGTGGGGGATCTAACCTTCATAAGTATTGTGAACACCAGTTTCTGTGTTTCTTTGACCGGTCTTGGTGTTGTTTTAACCGATTTAGGTGATGCAGACTGTGTTTCGTTCAAGTGTAATTCCTGTACAGGATCGACATATATTAGTCGATGAGGCCAAAGAAGAAATGTTCCCCGTGCAAGACCAACCTTTTTGTATTCTCCGCCTGTGATTGGCAAAGGGGCGCCCAACACCAATGGATCTTCCAACGAAACCCTAGAAATACCCTCAACAAAAGGGCAGGAATGATGGTGTTTCATCAACTCATATAGAACTCCGTTGGCTATGTGGAGTGGTCTACCACCTATGCCTTGATCAATATATAGCTCACACGGGAGTGATTTCTACATTACCAACAAAATTAAACGTTAATTTAGAAATATAATTGTTAGCAAAAATTTGAACAAATAAAAATATATACCTTTTTTCACTTGCTATTAAGGCAATGTCGAGATTGTTGGGTTTGAACGATTGCCTCTCGGTTCTCGGAGTTTGCCTTACACCCTCTGGATTCACCTCAATAGCATCGTGATTCACCTCAATAGGCTCCCAGTTGACCTCAACATCTTTGGGGGAATGACGTGATCCCCTTGATGGTGGGGGTCTAATTGGGCGTAAAATCATTTAAGTTTTTTTGGAAGAACAAGCCTGTGTGTTGGATCAATTTACGAATGAGGATGTCTTGTTGCTCAATTCTTTTGTCTTGGAGAAACGTTTATTTTGTAGGGTGTGGACCCTCAAGGGTTTTGCACGATCATAGGACCTAGCAATGCCGAAGGCCTCCCGCTTGGTCATGAATGATCCCACTCCCCTACCACGCCTCGGGTGGTCGGGATTTTTGGTTGCTTCACATAAGATGTCTTGCTTCTTTGTTGGAATGAATTGCCCTCGCAACTAATCATTCTTTAATTTTTCCTAAGTACAATAGAAGGTAAATATTAATAAATATTTTTGAAAATTTATTTGACAATAATAATATATTCACTACTATTTTTTACTTACAATTCTCGCCGCAATCCTTTTTTCTTCATCTTTCACATACACTACGTCTTTGTTTTGTCGGCCTTTAAGGAATATATCATGCCTCTTAATTCATCCTCATCGATTGGTTGCACCGAAACCCTTGCCTCATCTTAGGTCATCCCACCCGCTATTGCAATTTGCACATCTTCTTTAAAAAGTCATTTCACTAGGTCGATTGCCACCATGGCATAACCCTCGCGACTCAATTGGTGAGAAATTAAATTTTCAGCAATTTTTTGTTTATCTTCCCTCGTACCCTAAGTTAGGACGTTAGACTTACGTCATCACTCATCACTATAAACATGTTAATCTAAACTCATTAACATTTGAAATTTTTATTACTAACATTATCGATATTTTTCAAGGCCCTCCTTTTGTGGACCTCCCAACTATCTTTTTAAATGTGAGTGTAAGTTAACCACGGACGATCACTCCTCTTGTCACTAAATATGTAGTCCCTTGAAAAAGTGCACTTATGTTGACACCAAATCTTGGACATCATCAATGTAGCCTTCTTTTTTAAATCATCCATGTCCATTGATTCGATGTCAAATGGTCTCTGTGAGGATTTTGAACTCCATAGGGTCAATTATTGTGTTAAACTTTGAACGTAGGACAAATATTCAGAAATTAACATATCACTAACACTACCTTGCATTCAATCCATAAAGTGGTCTTGTAATCTTTCGGGACTTCATGCCAACTATCGTAGTGGATGTCCACTCTCGTTCTACCCACATTCGCCACCCAACTAGACTATTTAGCATGTTGGCTGACACACACTTGCCCGACTTATTGAATATCAACGGGGTTAACTCTTTCCTAACTATTCTATGTTCTAAGGTTATACAATGAGTTCAGGGATATTCCCACATCCTCGGAACCGTCATCCTCACCCTCATCATCATCCATACAAAGAAAATTTTGAATTAGTCTTCAACTCTTCGTCATGAATCAGATCAATCAAAACATTCAATGTCGCATCTCTAAGTTTCGTTCTTTCCCTAGTCATAGGACTAACCATGTAGCTTGGAGGACCTTGAACAAATTCCCTAAAGTTTTGGTCAAGATGAGGCACACTCGTGTTGGTGGATCTGGCACGAAGGATGACGCGGTTCATGTATCTAGCACGGAGACTGGCACAACCCATACTTATGGATTCGTATCAATTACATTATTGTCATTGTCACCCTGGATTATCTTTGTTAGGTCCATCACAACCGTTATTAAATTCTTAGCTCTGCTCTAGACAATAGTGGCAACAGAAGCTTCTATAAGTTTCTTTAAAAGCTTTTGGGGGAACGGGGGCGAGCGCTGCCATCACCTGAATGGATTTCTCATTTGGCACCAAAGTAGAACAAGCAATTGATGCAAATAATACCAGGACATATGAGATGAGCAATGACGAGAATTCCATTTTGTTAGGGGTGTTCAAATCAACCCGCTCGACTCGATCCATTTTGACCTAGACCATTTGGATTAGGTTGGGTCAATGTGCCATTTGGATCATGTAGTTAAATTCAATTTGGTCTGGTTGGTTATGGATCGGACCGGATTTTGACACAAATTGACCCATTTCCAATTTAGTTCCCAATTTTTGAAAAAAAAACAACCCTAAAAAAATATAATTAGTTTTGTACAACCTATCCTACATTAATTTAATCCATAAATAAGTTTAATAATCTTGAGTAACAACACAAACTAGATTAACACTCGTGTCATATACGATTTAAAATAAGTGAGCATAATTTATAATAATTCATTTGCGAATAAAAATAAAAATATAATTTGTGGTACTACTTACTGATAAATAAAAAACACAAAATCTTGTTTTAGACAGACTAAACTTTATGCCAAGGTTTATTATGCAATTATTTTAAATTTCATTTGGGATAATTTTTTTTAAATATGCTAATAAATTTAGCGATCTACTGTGCAACTAAAAAATAATATATATACCATAAATATAATAGAATTTTTATTTTTTCTTCCTCCTCCGATCAGAACCATCAGAAACCACCTGTGACCAACAGTTCTCGCTAGATTTCCATCGGATTTCCATCAATTATCCGCCGGTTCTTCTCTCTTTTCCTCCGGCGAGATCTTCTCCCTGTTTTCGAACGGCTGATACCAACGCTTCCAACTCCGACGATCAACACTTCTGATTCTTCCGGTGATGATCTATTTTTTCGACACTTCCGCCGGCGGAGTGTGAAGAAAACATTTCAGGCCTGACGGAGTGCTGGACAGAGTGATGGACAGAGTGATAACGCAGATCGTCGAAGCAGTTGTTGTAGAAGGATGGGCGCTGCATCAGAGATCGTCAGAGCAGGCGAACGGGTGCTGAGATCCACGCGCTACGTGGAGATGAAGACTCGAAGGTGTTTGCACGCGTGAGATTATTAACTTTCAGGTGCTGCCGGAAGGACGACGGTGAACAACGTACGGACGGCAGATTGTTCATTTTTTATGGGTTAATATTTGTAGTTTTTTTTTTACATTTTTTTGTTTTTAATTTTTTTTTCAGAGTGAAGAATTTATACTCTTCAAGTACCGTAGCATTTTTGTTGATGTTTTTACTTTTTTTTTCTCTCATGTTGTTGTTTTTCATTTTCCATGTGAGTTTCTGTTTATATGAGTTGATGTTTTCTAGTATTTTTGGGGTTATATGAGTTGATATTTTTAGCCTTCTTATCTCTTATGTTGATGTTTTTCATTTTCTATGTGGGTTTTAGGTGATAGAAGTTGATGTTTTTAGTTTTTAGGTGATATAAGTTGATTATTTGTAGTGTTTTATTTTCCTTATGCTAACGTTTTTCATTTTTTGGGTGAAACTTTGGTGATAGAAATGGATGTTCTTATCTTTTAGGTGATATTGGTTGATGTTTGTAGTTTTTTAATAAAATTTGATAATTGAAACTTTGTTGATATTTTTATGATTTTTATAATTTTTAGTTGATTTTTTTATTAGTTGTAGTCGATTTTTTTTCAATCTTTTGTTGATATTTATTTGATTTTTTAAATATATTTTTTGTTGAAATTTTTTAGTCGACATTTTCTGATTTTCCGTTGATATTTTGCTAGTTGTAGCTGATGTTTATGACTTTTCAGTAGATGATCATATTGATTTATTGCATTTTTTAAAAAGAAAAAATGATTTTTTTGCAGATTACAGATGGCGGGAAAATGATGTGAAAAAATTGGACAAAAATAAATACATGAAAAATATTAGCGATTGGTCCCTATAAAATTATTAGAGATAGGTTGCTCTAAAATTATTAGAGATGAGTCCCTGGAGTTAGAATATAATTAGAATTATATAAAAGTGCCCGCTTAAAATTAAGGCTGCCTCACAGAATGCCATCTTAATGAAAAATATTTTTATATTTATAGAAAACTAATATATTTATTTATAAAGATAAAATTAACTTCGTATAAAATACTATCAATTATAAACAATATATCAATTAAAACATGAAATAATTATATATTCATAATTAATAATATATTAATAATTACCCAAATAATTATGTAAATATTTTTTTTAATTATATACTTATAAACAAAATGGTAAAAGTATTCTAACTAATTAAAATGAAAATAATTTTATTTTAATTTCTAATTGGATATGATTGTAGTTAAATAAAATATAAATTCTAATTTTAAATTATATGAAAATAAATTTTAATTTTGTTTATTATATAAATATTAGTGAATTTTAGAAATTATTCATTTTATTTAAAACTATTGTCTATTTACATGATTTAGGTCGATTTGGGTCTTTTGTGATCCGGGTTGACCTGACCTAACTCAACTTGAGCCAAACTAGGGAACATTTTTCCCAACCTATCTTGATCCATTTGACCCAGAATTTTTGATCAATTTGAGTTGGACTGATCCATCTTGAATTGCGTGTCAACATGAACACCCGTATTAAAAACAGATGAATTTAAAAGTAAATGTTACAATATGAATCTAAATAGTTTTATGCAAATGTGAAACAATTAGCACATAATATCAGATACTTGAAGTCAAAACTATAAATTCATATTGCAAATCCATTCACCGCACAACTCCCTTCCCTCTCAAAAACCCTTTCCCCCCCTATTAGTCTATTATGGGAAGATTGAGAAACGATAATTTTTTTAATTGATATATAATGAAACTTTACTTTAATGAATAACTGTGGATTTGTCTTTATACCTTAGTATTGTTCTTCAATATGATAGATTAGATGGTTGTGTTCATGATGATTACTCGATTTAGTTGTTTCTGTCGTTGTACTTTGTCTGATATGATTATACATATCATGTGTTCGTGGTTTTATTTGTGAGTTTGCATTAGGATTTTTATTTATTTGGATGGGTCGAATTATATATTTCAAGGTGTTTACAATTTGGACAATATAGACCTTGCTTTGGATCATGTGGTTTTACAATTGTTGAATATTCCTATTTGGTGTAGTAATATTGATGTGTGACACATTCTCTCTTTGTCAAATGGTCATGATTTTTGTGAGAGGCAAGTTAATATCCCGATAACGATGTTACAAATTTGAGTAAAGTGCTAAAAAAACAGTAACTTTAAGCTGAAAGTGCCAATCTAACCCTGCAAAATAAGAAAGTGTCAAAATAAGTCTAACTTTTAGGTGTATGTGACAATCTATCCCTGAACATCGTTGAATTCGATTGTAAATGGAAATTTTTGGTGGAATGTAATAAAATTAGCATTTTACCCCTAGATTAATTAAAGAAAGAAAGAGATTAAAAATAAAGAGACAAAAATGCTCTCTATGTTCTTGCGGCCTTCGATTTTGTTCTCTCTGGTGGCTTTTGCTTCAGATTTCCCCGGTCTCCCTAGAAATCCTCCACCGTCGTTCCAACAATCCTCCCTTCTTCGCCCCTTCCACTCCCGGATGCCTTCGTATTTGAGGCAGCGCAACCCTATAAATTTTACAAACCCACCTTTCCACACATTATTTAATGATTTATCTCTCCTAATAATCTACTTTTATCCGCCAAAAAAAGGGTAGGTGAGCATTAAATGTAGTTCTAGCACCGGTACATTATCCCTGATACCGGTGCTAGCTATTTTTCCATTAAATTTTCCCCACCATAATTACTATTCCAGGTCATAATCAACGTATTAGCACCGGTATATGTCATTTATCCCAATACCAGTGTTGAAAAATTACCCAACCAGACACTTTTTCTTCTTAAGTATCGGTAATTTGAGAATCAGTGCTGGATTTATTCATAAGAACTGGCATTTTGGTTTATTTTCCCCTAACTGGTGTATATGTTATCTATAGCACCGGTATTGCCCTTCCAGCAATGGATATGCCTATATATGTACCTGTTTTCTAGTAGTGACATAACTTAATTTAAAATTCTATAATAATAAGAGAATATGCAATTTCATTTTTGCATCATCAAAATTGAAAAATCTTCCAAAAAAAATAAACAAGTACAATAAAAATTCAACCATGATAATTTTAGCATTAAATTTAACATTAAATATCAATAGTCTATTTTAATATTTATGTTCAAAACTTTCACATTTTTCAACACTTCAATAAAGTCCTGAAATGAAGTATTACCTGGGAATGTTCTTCACGCCATATGAAGACACATGGTGCGCTGGACAAAATGCTCCAAAACTTTTGCTTCTCCTTTTTTCCTTTTTTTGTTTCCTTTTTTTGTTCCAATTTTGTTTCTTTTAAAAAAAAACTTAAGTTCAAACAAAATCTTTTTGAAAACTTAATTTCAAAAAAACTGAAATCTTGTTTTTTTTAAAAATCGAAAAAAATGAAAAAATCTAAATAATTTTGAAAAGGTAAAATTAATTTTAAATATTAATTTTTTAGAAATTAAATTAAATTTAAAAATTACAAATGTATTATTAAATTTCACATTTCAATTTATTTTGTTAGGTAAATTTATTTGAATTAAATATTTAAGGTAAAAATAATGAGTATGATAGAGAGAATCAAGTGGGGTCCATGAAGTTGTCTCAAAATAGTCTCAACCATTGTGAAGAAAAAAATGAGTGATTTAGTCATGGTCTCAATTGCTGAGGTGGAAGAGAGACATAGATTATTTAATGAATTGAAACCATAATAGGGGTTTCAGAGTGGTCTACATTGTCTAAGGTTAGCAAACTGATTGCCAAATGTTGCAGGTTATCCATGTTTCACACATAATGTCATTCAAAACAACAAAAAACCTTATCTGCTTCAATTTTAATTTTCATGCAACTAAATGCTAAGCCAATGAGCAACGCAAAGTGGAGGACATAGCTACTCGCAACCAGAACGTCAATAGCAAATAAAACTTGTCAACGAGTTGCAGAAAATGATCTGTAGAATCTGTTGGTATTTTTTTATTATTAAAAAGATACAAGTCACCATTCAGCAAACGATGTGATCAATCATTCAAGCAATCTCAAAGGGTGCAACTCCAGGATATATGACTCTTCATTGTCAAACATTGTGTACCTATTGGGAAGACTATTTAGCTCTATAAATAGAGGTCAGAAGGGTGGAGTTTTGTTGCAGGAAAAAATCATTCATTTACAAGAAGCCATTCTACTCTTCTTCTTTTTGTTTTTCGGTGTTGAACTAGTTAGTGCAAATTATTGTCAACAAATCTTCATTTTTTCCCTAAAGGATATTTGTTCTGTATCATATGCACACAAAAGGGAACAAATAAAACCTTATGGAACACAAACAAAGGGAAACAAAGTTGCAAAAGAAATAATGGGGAAAATAGAACTGCAACAGAGTTTCAATTTAAGCAAAATGAATGATTTTTAAATTAATTTCCACATCAATCACCCTTAGAAAACCCCAAGGGAAAAATTATAGATTCAGTTCGATATTTTAATTAAAAAAATATCAGTGCAATTCACGCAAGAGAAAAAGAGGGGAAAATAAGCGAACTTACCACGATGAGAAATACATTGGGGAAGAAGATTATCGGAGTGAAAAAGCGCAATGAGAATGAAGAAGGTGATGCCGACGGTGAGATCGACCATGAAGGTGGAGAAGGAGAGAGGTTGGAGAAGGCAAGAAAGGGTGTACAAAGAAACTAGGTGACTCCAACCCGCGCAATCGACCTTGGGCTGAAAAGCACAATCGTGTAGGAAAATTGTTATATGCATTAGGACAAACAAAAGCCAAGAGGCACGATTCAGGGAAAGGAAGAAACAATTATGAAGGCTAATACCTAAAAAGTGTTGGATATTTACATTAATAACAGCTCAAAATAAAGCAACGGCTTCGTCCAAAAAGGAAAAAAACCAAGTACAGCCATGGCTAAATGTCCAATTAAAGCTGATTGATTCTTTTCTTACTTGCAAGTAACCAAACACAAAAAATGTTGGGATTTTAAGCAGGGTAACTTATAAGTCTTATCAAACACAGTCTTTAACCCATATATTAACTCATATGAGTTCATGAGGTGAATTAGAATGCCATATGAAGTCATACAACCCATATGAGTTCACGGGTTTCAAAATATTTTCAATTTGATTTAATGCCCGTGAAAGTCATATTTAAAAGAATGCAATATCTAATATAATATTCACTCTAATTCACAAATTAATGCTTTATTGTGCTTTTAAAATTTATTATATATATGTAGAAAATAAGGGTAATAATTTGTGCTTGTATTCATGTTCTGGGGTATATTCTATGGAGGTACAAAGACCTATACATAAAAGGAAAAAGAATCAAAATCTAGTTAGAATGAAACTGAGTTGGAGCATAATATTGCTATTGCTTAATACTCCTCCTCAAGTTGGAGCATGGGGATAAAAAATACCCAACTTGCCAAGCAAAGAATGAAACTGATTTCGCCCAAGAGCCTTGGTAAACAAATCCGCAGGTTGATCAGTTGTGCGAATATGATGAGTAACA
>JAUOBV010492269.1:0-10082 GCA_032360425.1 Rubia occidens | reverse complement strand
CCAGCAGCGGTATTTAAGGTCCTATTTACCCTACTGATGCTGGAATTCATAATAATACCATCACCTTTTTGGGTGGGACCCAATCACCTGGCATCACAAAAATGTATTCCGGTGCTAACTATTTTTAAAAGGCACCGGATTTATGGTTTCATACCGTTGCTATTTTCCCCTCCATTTTTATAGGCGCCAATAACACTATTACTCACATGGATGCATTTCCAGTAACGATTCTTCACACTTTTTCATCATGTACCGGTGCTATATTCCATTTTAGGCAACGATATCCATAATTTTGTGCTGATAATGGGCACTGACACCGATTTCCATTATTTTTTGACACAAAACCGGTGCTTTACATATTTTCATCACTAGTATTTACTTCTAGGGGAAAAATACTTGTGCATGCGTACCTGTTTTCCAGTAGTGTATTGTATTGGAGACATGATTTAACCCTTGTCAAATATTTAGTGGTTCCTCACCTGCACATACTTATTTTCTCGACATATAAAATTTTCTGTGTGATTTGACCCACACTCACACACACAAATTTCTCCTACATACAAAATTTTTTGTCCTCCAGAAAATTTTATCTGTGGAGAAAATAAGTATGTGCAGGTGATGAACCACTAGATATTTGACAGGTATTAAATATAAAAAAATGTTAATGATGTGTAATTTTTGGGGGGATTTTGTAGGGAGAAATAGGTGGTTTGTTAAATACATGGTGATCTATGATTTGACTCACACCTATACATACAAATTTTTCCACATACAAAATTTTCACAAATATTATGATGTAAGTGTGCATTCTTTTCTATATTATTATTGTGAATTATTTTAATTTAATTGCGATTACTGTATAAATATTATAATGAACAAATAAAAATATTAAAATACACATTTATTATATATACACTGCACATACGTGGATACGGTATAACAATTGTTCATCCTCCAGAAAATTTTGTATGTGGAGAAAATAAGTATGTGTAGGAGAGGAACCACTAAATATTTGACAAGTGTTAAATATAAAAAATCATTAATGATGTGTTAATTTATTGGAGATTTTGTAGGGAGAATTAGGGGATTTGTTGAATACATGGCGATATTTGATTTGATCCACACCTACACATGCAAATTTTCCACACAAAATTTTCTCCGCTTACATAATATAGAACACACAAATTATCACTGGGGATACGGTACTTATGGATCCCATGGATACCATATAATTTTCCAAGGATGAAAACAAGAGGTATATTTTAGATGAACAAATACGACATCGTTTTAGGTAATTAGGAAAAGTCAAAATGACAAAAATATACTGGTTGACAATAGAAAGGAAAGACTTTTATTGTTTCGAATCGACTAACCGTTAGATGAGTCAATTTATAATTGATGTAAGCTAATGGAGTAATTTGAAATTTATTTTATTTATTTCAACGAAATTCCAATAACTTTGAGAAACTTTTAAAACGTATTGCAATTTATAAATAATTACAATTTGAGCTTAAGAGATAATAAAACAAGGTTTTCTATTATTGGTCTTTCCGTCAATCAATCTAACAGGAGACTTTCTTAGTTAAGATTAGTAAATGAAATCTTAGAGTCAAGTGTTAAAATATTAAATATTAAAATGACCGTAATTTTAGGTTGAAAGAGCCACTATCACCCTACAAAATGAGAAAGTGCCAAAATAACCATGACTTTATGATGTATGTGTCAATCTAACCCTGGGCACCATTAACTTCAATTGTCACGGGAGATTTGGCCTGAATTTAAGGAAATGACTATTTTACCCCTGGATTAATAAAAGAAAAAAGTTTAAAAGGAGAAAAGGGTATTTTCAGTTTATGGGGTAAGGGTATTTTCGTTATTTTAGGTCTTGTCAACACCAAAATTGATGAGTCAATGCCTGAATAGTGACAAAAGGTTATAACTGCACATTTTGTCATAAAGTTAGGGTTATTTTGGCTCTTTATCATTTTACAGGGTTATATTGGCACTTTCAACCTTAGGTTTATAAGTGTAAAAATATCTAAATATTACTAGTTATATTAGTTTTTTAAAAAGTTATATAGTATTTTAATCACGCAAAATCCGGATTTAAACTGTCTAATTGTTAGATAGGGTCATTTTGTTACTAACTCAACTATTTGGATGATTTGACATTTGTTTATATTTATTACAAAGAGATTTTATTATTTTAAATCTTTTAAAATTTATTTAATAGTATAAATAAAAATAATAATAAATTTAATAGTATAAATAATTAATATTTAATCATAAAAGTTATTGGAACATTGGTTTATCAAAATTGATGTAATCGTTAAACGGCTTAATAAAAAGTCTTGCACGAGACTAGCTCACAGTGAAACCAAGAATTAATGTGAAATATTATGATGTTTAATTAGGGATGGATTTTCAAATATAATTTAAGAAAATATGGGAAAGGATGGAATGATATGGGTGAAAATACCATTTTTTGGGGGTGTTGAATATAAATAATTGGGGAATTAAACTTTTGGGTCATAAGAATCTCGCGGGTAAGGAATCCGGGTCAAAGAAATTCGCAGATCAATTTTTCCCTCATTTCCACGCAATGCGTGAGGTTTACCACCAAACTTGATATTTTATTTTCAGTACTTGCTATTTCAACCAAACCATGTGATTTGTTTTCATAAGCCTTGTTTTCCCACTAAAATGTCTTATAAAGTTAATTTTGATATTTTATTGTAAATTTTGTGTTTGCATGTTAATTTTTTGACACTATATATATGTTGACACTAGTTAGTGATGTTTTATTAGCTTAAATTTTAATTTACAATTTATACTTTAATTCATTTTGACGATGTATTAGGTTTTCAGTGCATTTTTTTAAGAATTGATATTGATATTGATATTGATATTGATATTGATATTGATGTTTATTTTATTTTTATTTTTATTTAATATATGACTTGATGAGGTTTCAATAATGTGAATTGGTTTTATAAATTTAACTAATGATGTTATTTTTGAAACCAGTATCACATTTCGTTCACATGTTGATGTTTAAAAGTTACATTTATTTTTTATATTTAATTCTAATTTTTTTAAAAAAATTACTTAACTATTTTAAGTTGATGTTTTAATTATTCAAATATATATGCATTTATCTATTTCATTTGATGTTTTTCTCTTCAAGTTTGATGTGAATTTTTTAAGTATTTTTTTAATGTTTAACCATTTTAGTTTCATGTTAACATATTTGTATTTGATGTTTTAATATTATTTTTAGTTTATTTTAAATAATTTTATTTGATCTTCAACTATTTTAGTCTTATGTGTATTCTTATTATTTTTACTTGATGTTTAACTATTTTTATTTAATGTTTTAATTGATTCTATTTTGATATATTAGTTTTATATTTGAATATTTTAATTTCATGCATATTATAATATATTAATTGATGTTTAACTATTTTATTATAATTTTTTAAATATTTTTATTTAATGTTTACTATTTAAATTAGTTTTATTACAATTTAATTTTAAAATTTTAGAGCCAGGCCCAAATAAAATGCAATACAATTGTTCTAACTCCTACCCGGCCCAAATGGAATAGAGTTGCTCTCGATTTCGAACAGACTCACCTGGACTCGACTTCACTGGACGGCCGTTGAACTCCTCCGTGCTCCACCGTCCCAATGACAACTTCTCCATCCCTCCCAGCCCCGGCACCTCCGCTTCCTCGAACCATTCCATGTCCCGCTGCAAATTATTTTCATCCCTCGAACCCACGCTTCTGCCCCGATGGGAAATACTTTCTTACATGTCACCAGAATATGACAAGCCTCTCAGCTTTGGCGCCTACTCGACGGAGTCATCCGATATATCACCGTAGTAGCGGCGATGACGAGATCGATATGCAAAAACCTCGACTTCGAAGGCTGAGAACGGGCACTATCCAAACAAACTGAGAATCAGTACTATTGGAGAAGTTGGATTCCTCCGGTATTGGCTGAGAACGTGTAAAATATGAATGTGTGATTTTATTGATGACACAAGAGGCCTATATATAGGCTATATATACAGAAGTACAACTGGAAAAGGTTCTACCTAAGCAGTGGCGGATCCAGAAAATTTTCCATGGGTAACCATTAATAAATAAAAATATATACTTAATATTAATGATAACTTCTTTTTTTGCATGGGATAATCAAATGCTAATTCCCCCCTATTTTTTCCCATGGGGTAACCATGGTTACCCCAGGGCTCCACATAGGTCCGCCCTTGCTCGTGAGCATCCTAAGAAGGTATGTCGTTAGTTATTCAGATTTTCAGTGCTACGCAAGGTTGTTACTGAGAATTTTTTCACGACCGGGAGGAAGTATTGCAAATAGAGCTGTAAACGAGTCGAGCCGAGCTCGACCAACCTTTATTCGAGTTCGAGCTCGTTTAAAAGTTTTTGAGCTCGAGCTCGGTCTAGCCTATGAAACTTGGCTCAAGTGAAATTAACTTGTTCGAGTTTGTTTTCGAGACAAGTTTTGACTGAGCTGTTAGCGAGTTTTTGGCGAACAGCTCGGTTCGTTTACACCCCTAATTGTAGCTCTCCACCAAACTGACCAAGACAAGGATAGATACAAATGAATTCTAATAACATAAGAACGCAAATGAATACTGAACTTTTTTTTATCCAGAACCTAAGAACGCAAATGAAGATTGGATCTTTAAAATTTTACAAACCTAATTATGCAGATGGATACCACTAGCTGCACCAAACATTTTCTTCTTACAGGTGGGACACTTACTAATGTATTTCCCGTTCCTGTGTACGCCATTTTCACAAAGGAGAAAATCAGAAGAGAAAAACGGCTGTGTGTAGAGAAGAAAGTTGAAGCAGCTTGTGTTTACATACTATATTTATTATAATTTATTAGGGATAATACTCCCTATTGGTAACTTTCTTTTTGGTGTATCTAACATTCAATTTGTACTATTTTTAATTATAATATTTAAAATTACTCTATCTTGCTTTTTTAAAAACCCCCCTATCTACCGATATGTTACGTCAACCCACTAATCCAATCTGATTGCTACCCCTACATATAGTTTAGTCTAATTTGTAGGTAGTTGCCTAATCTCATAATGTCTTTCTATTGTTTACCTGGAGAAAGGAAAATGAAAACAATGAAATTTATGAATCTTTGTTTACGTTCTACTCAGATTTAGGGGGAAAAAAGAGGAGAGAATTTTTTTCTTTACCTCAACTTACAAATTACTACGGCCTCATCCCTTGAATTTGTATGTCATGGTATTGATAGATCCAAAGAGATGGAGTTGGTGCACATGCTTTCCTTAATTAAAAAATAAAATAAAATGAAATTGTCTGTGATAGAGGTGTTTGGGAACTCAATTCTTATCTTATTAATGATTCATTTGACGAGAACCATAGCATTTACATTATCCTTTACAATTGAGTTATGGAAACTACCTTTTCACTCACGCACTAAAAATATTTAGCAAAGTAATCTAAGGTTTAAGTAGCGAGAGTGCTGCTGCTTGACCTGACCCAAATGACCAACCCACCTGACTCGACGACTCAATATAAAATCTGACCTGGCTCAGTTGAGCAAAAACACCACCAAGTGTCCATTTCTCCAATGAGTTACGCAGCTCATCAGAGAAAGATATCCTGTAATCAAATTTAAAACAACCAAAATCCAAGAAACAAAGCAAAAGGAAATACAAATCTATCGTTGTTGATACCAAAATTATTAAGATATTGATGCAAATATTTAGTTTCCCGCGACTCTCACCCTTTAATAAGTTTTGGTTGTAGGAAAATTCTTGTCGAGGCAAGTGGTGGAATTTCTCCATATGACTCATTCCGAGTTCATTTTTTTTGTTGGACTTGTGTTTGATGACACTAATCCAAGGCCCACCACAACTCCACACTTGGCCGGAGGGTTTTGTCCTAGTGGAGCTTTATCAAAGTTGATAGCGAGATTTCTTCTTCACCGACCCTTAGATTTTTTTTTAAAATACTCGCGAGGCTCATATCTGTAGAAAAAGAGAGAGTTCCCCCCTACAAATGAAAAAAGGATTAAAAATGGAGAATACTGCTATAAACTACATGGAAAAATGAGAAAGAAAAACATATACTCCCCCCTGTCTTAGCCCAATTTACCCACTTAATTTATTGGACTGTCCCACCACAAATTACCCAAAATTAGAGCTTACCAAAAATGGTCATTTGACCAGCAATTAATGACCAAAATGACCCTACACATGCATAATATTACACTGATTTAATGGTGATTAGGGTTGGGCTAATTGGGCTGGATTTGAGTTGGCCTCTGATTTAGCCAACACGTGGCCCATACCACAAAAAAATAGCTGTTGAATTAAAGTTGGAAACCAGCTTTACTTTCCCACTTCCATATGCAGAATTACTACACCCACCCACCCACTAACGCTCCTCTCTCATTTAGTTCATATCTTCTTCTCTCCACTTCCACTCTAGAATCTTCCCCAACAATCCTTCATCTTCTTCAACGCTCTCTCACCTTCTTTTCCTGTTCTCACATCACAGATCCAAATTCCCATTTTCCTTCGTTTGGTAACTCGAGTCCGATATTTTTCACCTTTTCTTTCCGATTTTGAACTAGTTACTTGCATTTCTTCGGTTTTTCTTTCGAATCCGAACTAGTTGCTTGCATTTTTTAGATCTAAAACCAAATTGCTTGAGTATTTTTATTTTAAATTTTTTGCTTTGAAACCGTATGTTTTAAGCCTGGAACATAGTTTGTAATTTTTGTTTTGCAATTTTGTGGGTTACATCTTTGGGGTTTTTGATTTAACTTGTTTGATTTGAGGAATAGGTTTAATTTTCAAAACCCTAATATTAGATCAAATGAATTTTGGTGTTATTTGCTCTTGAATCGGGTTGCATGCATATGGTTTTGCTGATTTAATTGTTTTTAGTTCATTTCTCATGCCAATTTAGGTTTTCCTTTGCGAATTGTTTGTTCATTTGTAGGTGTTTGAAGTCTTGAATCTTTTTTTATTGATGAATTAATCATGCTACTTGTTTGATTGTTGGGGTTTTGTGTGTATGAATGTTGGGTTTTGACTTGTAATATGATAAATCATCGTGTTTTGACCATATTTTCTAGTTTTATGCTCTGCATGTCTTGTTTTTTTAGATCCAGTCAGATTTTGTTGGTTGTACTTTAATTTTCAGAGTATTTGTTTTGTACTGTGTGTTATATGATGAACCATTACATTTCTTGACCTATTTTTTTCACTTTAATACTCTGCATGTCTTGTTCTTAGTATATCTTCTTCTATTTATCATTTCTAAGCTTTCATTTATAGTGTTCCTGTGAGGGATTTCGTTTACTATTAACATTAACTTGCTTTTGTGCCTTGTTTTGTACCACAAATGCTCTGCATGTGCTGTTTAGCTTAGATCCATTAATATTCTATGTTATCATCCTGTTTTTGACTTCTTTTCAAACTTTGATGGTCTGCATGTCCTCTTTGTCTTAGATCCAACATTTTTTAATGATTAATTGGTTCGCATGTCTTGTTGTAGTTAGATATGATTTGCTTTTGCATTTTTTCTTTTATTTTCAGCATCTTTGTTAGGAAATCCATGTTATGTGAACCATCATCCTACTGTATGACTTGTTTTTGAAGAATTATGTGCTGCATGTCACATCCTTGTTAGATCTCTGCTATTTCTAGTTCCAGCCAGTTGGTGTTTGGGAGTAATTTTATGTTTTCTGATTTATCACAACTTGCTAAGGGTCTCTGTGATGGTATTCTGCGTGTTCTGTTGTGGTTTTTAATACATCACAACATTTTGGACTGTACACTTTGTACCAATGGATTCTGATGATAGGGTAAAGGCTGGGCTTGAAACCATAGCCCCAAGCCTACCCTCAAAGTCCGTAACTCGTCCAAACTCTAAGTCCACACAGTCTTGTGCTAGAATCTTTGACTTTGAGGTGCAGTTCTTTTGTGAGGACCACGTTGACCTTGGTGCACCTGATTCTTTTACTTGCTCAGATATTCCCATAGCTACACACTTCAGTCTTATAAAATTTAATTTTTGACCATATATGAATCCTGAATGGACTACTGAGGATTCTGAGCGAGTGACTATTGCGCCTGTTTCACCAGAAACGCAGCCCGAGACTTTGACACCTGAACTTAAGTCTCATCCGTATGATCCAAACATAGATTACCACAACATTAAATGAGGTGAGCCCGGGTTCTACAATTTTAGGGCTAGTTACTATCCAAGAAACTGGTCAACATATGTAAAAGATGAAAATAAACCAACTTGGAGCATTCATGGAAATTCTGCAACCGCTGTTGCAATCCGTGAAATGCTTGTGGATTATAATGCAGCAGTTGCGGATGGAGGGATTCTACCTGAACCTAAATCTCAACATGAGAAGGGAATGCCGTGACAGGTTGTAACTTCCCACTATTATGTCATCTTTTATTATCTTGTAGATGAGTTTAGAGTTTTGGTTTGATCCTAACTTCATTTTGCATTCATGTTGCAGATTTATCACAACTTTGGCTTGAAAGAAATTCATAAAAAATTACTCCAACTCCTCTTACAGCTCATCAACCCTCATCAACCCTGTTGGCTGGGGTAAACTGTGGATTTGTTATCATTAAAAAGTGTTCTTGGTTTTTAGAAAATATTTACAACTACCTAATCATATTTAACGTTTTTATACTTGGATGATTTTTCAAATGATTATAAATCTGAATAATTTTTCAGTTTTTTTTCACCACTGTAATATAAAATTGAAAATGATTTTCATAAACAATTATGGCTGTATATTGGCATGTATTTTTAATAGGGATTGTATATGGATTGTGTAGATTTGTGGACAATATTTTATTTTTTTGACTATACTTGGACCGTGTATGGACTGTTTATGGACTGTATTTTTTTATGGACTTATTATGGATTGTATTTATTTTATTGACTGTATTTGGATTGTTGATGAACTATATTTATTTTCTGGACCGATTTAAGACTCATTTTTCATATATGGACTTTATTTGGCTATTTATGGATTGTATATTTACTTTATTTATGTATGTTTGAAAATCCGTAGTGGGTTGATTTTGGGCTATTTGATATTATGTGTGAACATCTGGAGTGGGTTGATTCTGGGCTATTTTTCTATCTGACATTATGTTTGAACATTCATAATAGATTGATTCCGGGCTATTTGGCTATTTGACGTTATGTTTTCATTCCAGTATTTATATTATAAAATACATTTTCATACATGTCACTAATGTAAAACGAGTTCAATGAGTGATGAGTGGAAGAATGTGTTGTAGTGAACTCAACGTAGCCATGCAGTGCTGTTTTAAGCCAGTGCTGATCTTGCCGGGACATTAGAGTTAGGTAGAACCCCATTTGTCATGAAGTTATGATAATGAGGTTACTCAAATGCATCAATGCAGTTTTCTTTTAAAGCTAAACTGATCTTGGCGGGACATTTTCGTGAAATAAAATAGCTCTGAGATGACTTGGAATATAGTAGCTAGCCTTTAATGTTGAATTTTTAAATTTGTACAACTGAAATGATGCAACCATGGTTTCTTTGTTTGAAAACATTTGGATGACATCTATGTGGGTTGTGTACAATTATGTGTGATATGTTTAAGTGTGTCACAACCAACTTCATTTTTTATTTTTGGACATTAAATGACTTAGGGTTATTTAATGAAAAACTGAACATTACATTGAATTAAATAAAAACACAGTTTACATTGCATTCAAAATGGGAAATTAACATCCCTATTTTACAAGGTTGCCCTATAAACATGTCAATGAAAACCAAAATGCATGTTTAACCTAGATTAGTCCTTCTAGAAGCACAACCTTCAAAATATTTTCAAATGATTTTTCTAAATCATTTCGATGTTGATCAGTAAATCGTACACATTTTCAGTCCTTCCAATTGTAATTAGATGCTGCAAACTTTCCCTTACAACTTCTGAGTCAACTATCAAGTTGTGTGGTAGAATTCCAAGTCTTCTTAGTCTCTGTTTTC
>JAUOBV010492050.1:0-10082 GCA_032360425.1 Rubia occidens | reverse complement strand
TGTTATACGTAGTTAAACATATTAACGATTAGACAAGTTTCTTGATGCGCGTGATAATGATTGCATTGCAATTTGAGGTGGGATGGAGGGAGTACCACCCTCGATCAATGATGAAACTCGTGGGGTATTAGCTTTGAATCTAGATTCTACAACTTCTGGTAACACCATTTCTAAAGAGGTGATTTAGTAATTAAAGTAATTTTCTACGACTTTCGCTTACGCAATGATGTCAAGGGAATGGCTATTTTCTCTTCCATGGCAAACTAAAACAACTCCTTTCTTGGTGTAAAGGCGAGGAAAGTATAGCAACACAGGCAACCTGCTATAACTAACAAAGTTATTCATTTCCAATCAGGTATCCTTCCTAAACCTTCAAAATGGTAAATTACTTGGTTTGGCTTTATGAGGGATGTCGAATGATGCTACCATTTTATGATTAAGGAATTTAATTGTTATTCATAAGGTTGATATATTAGATGCTATAGCGCTAATAACTTCTTTTTTTCCAAAAAAATAAAAAGTATTTCATTGATTATAAAAGTTTGGTATAAAATTTGGCACATTATCCCATGGTGAAATTTCATCTCTATAAATTTTTGCATGTTGCACTAATAAATGGGCAGTAGAGTTATCCTTCTAATCCATATCAAGTCTAGGGACAAATGATTTTCAGCTAGTCTACGCATATTCTCAATGATGACGCGAATACCCTATAGGTCCTCTGATTCGCCTCCTCCCGAGCGTCGTTAATTAATGAACCAAAGGAAATCCACTAATACTCAAGAGAGGGATTGTTAGGGATCAAAGATTTAAAAAAAAGTATGTAGCTCCCGTTCCTACTACTATACTACCAAGAATGGTAGAGAGTGGCAAGTATTGGGGTCGTCCACAGAGATGCTAGGAATCTAATAATCAACTAAACACAACCGCGGTCGGGTCGTCAATCCCACCACGTGTCTGGAATAAACAGTGTTGTGAAAAGAGTCATTGAGGGGAGTTTGTACAAAAAACTACTAGCATGCAATTGATCACGAGAATTAAAAATATAAACTAATACTTGGGGAATATTTGCGCAACATGGTCAATGTCATTTCGATCATCACAAGACCTGAACCCTATTCTAGTGTGTGTAACACATGGTGCGAACAATGGTCAAAACTTCCCCCTATCTGTCACTTAGAGGTTCACGTATAAAATCTTCCATCAGTCTCGTCTCTGCAACTAGAACAGTGGAACAATGGCTATGACTCATTGCACAGGTCTGATTCTCCCCCGGGCGGAACACCACGAACGAACTACCCCTGGGCCAACAAAGGCAAAGGAAGTAGCCGTCTTATCAATGTCTCTAGGATCAACATGACAATCCTAGTTTGATACCTAGTCTATATCTATCTTCAACCATTCGGACCTCTTTCGTCGACTAACTAGAGCATGGTCGATCGTGACGAATAACAATGGTAACTTTCGTGCACACGCCCAATTCCGGACTATCGTTACCCTAAGCGCATCTAAGTTTCCTTAATTGGGGAGTAGAAATAGTGCACCAACATGAAAGTAGACTTATTTGTGTGCCAACAAAGTGTGACAAACATGCAATGCACAAGAATATTAAAAATAAGCCAACATAATAATCACAAAACACATAAAAATAGGTAGATCTAGAAATTTCACAAAAATAAACGTTAAAACATGAATAAAAATTATTATCCCCAAGTTAAATCCCTACTCCCTAAGTATTGAACCTAAATATTTCATTAAATTCAATACTTTTGGGCAAAAGAAAAATAAAAAGATGAAAAGAAAATAACCTAGAGAGAAGGAAGAGTATTTTCTCTAGCCTACTCTTGTGATCTAAATATGAGCATAAACTTAAATCCTAGTAGAAAAATGTCCATACATATAGTAGTACGAAATTGGGCCTAAAAATAGGTCCAAAATAGCCAAAAACTCTAGCACCCGCAATAGGCACGGGGGGTAGCTCGTGACACGACCCGTGCCTACCGAGAGAGCCTCGTGCCAGAGCAGCACGCTGGCTTAGGCACGGGCCGTGTCGGTCATTCCGACGCGGGATACTTTCTTTGGAACGGGTTTTTCCCCTCGTACCGGCACACCCCATGTCAGCCAGCGTGGGCAGTCGGTCGGCTCTCCATTTTACCCCTTCTGATCTGTGTCCCTAGTCGTTTGGCACACCCCATAGGCTGGAACCTCATTTTGCTTAGTATCTCGGTGTGTCCCGCATCATTCTTCACACCCTGTGAGCTAGTCTTGGCATTTGTGACTTGAAACAGCACAGGCCATATAAAACAGAACGTTCCGCTCCTATACTTAGCCGATTTTTGGAGTGAAAAGGTGACTTGGAGTGTACGGCCAGCCAAAACAAACATCGTCTGTGCTGGAAATTGACACGACCCTTGTCGAGTAGTACGGGCTGTGCCAAGGCTCCTGACTAGGGCCGTGTCAAGCTGTACGAGTCGTGCTAGCTATGGCCTCATGTCGGGCGTGTGCGGTCCGTGCAAGCCTTGGCTGGTTTCCTAAGCTAGCTTCTTTGCTCCGGTACAGGTGAACTGTTGGTACGACTTGGGAGCTCTTGTAGATGATTTGATAGTGCTCGAGAAGAAAAATTCAATAGTAACAACATCAAGGGATTATTCTTCTTGGATTTCACCCAGAACTCCGTGAAACCACGAACAATGATCCCTATGTTTCTCCCTTAGTCTTCTTGACCTTCGAATTTGCCTTTCTTGTTCCTAATTCCAACTACTACCATGCTTTGGAGTCTGTAGCGTTCAATCTACTATCATCCCTGTGAATGACCTTCAAATGTCTACTACCACCTTCGCAGATGGCCTTCTACAAAAGATAATGAAAAAGCACTCACGAGCAACCTACTAATGAGATCAAAGAGGAAGATCTAGGTGCTCGTGAATGCAAAGTGTCCATTAGTTTCAATTAATTCTACAAAACTCCTGATTTAGATAAGAAAACCAACAATGGAAGTCTAAACCCTTTGTCATGCAAACCTAACTAAAACTAGCAATCAATCGAACAAAAGGTGATAATAAATGTGTTAAATGGATCATCTAACGTATGCATAATGGTGCATATCAATCCCCTCACACTTAAACCTTTAATCATCCTCGAGTAAACAAAAACAAGAAAAATCTAAGCGAAATGTCTCATGCAAAGAGAAGTTAGCCAATACATTCAACTTATTCCCAAGCTACCCTAGTTACCCCAAAGAAGTACAAATCTCATAACTCTCACACTCCCCGAAGTTACTAAAGTAACCTAATCATCCAAAAATATTGTGAAGAAAAAGGTAAGTACAAAAGATAAGTGTTGAACTAGCTTACTTCCTCGAATAGTCCACCACAAGCAATCCAAGAGTTGTTGCTGAAAAAAACCACCAAGGATAATCCATAAGATCCTCAACTCGGTTGTAACTAAGGATAACTCGAGATTCTTAATATAGCCACAATCAAGGAAAATGCCAATGGGTCCTCAACGTAGTTACCGTATTCTCTCAATTTCTCTCATTTTTCCTAGGAGTCCTTTCGGATTTTCATCCTAACATTCACAAATGTTGAGCTCACCATCTCACCTTTTTTCCACAAGGCCCTCATTTTGCCTAGGTTTTCCAACCTAGCCGGACCTAGTCTCTCATTTTTACCAAGACCTTTCAACCTGTCCGGTCTTTCCTTCCCATTTTGCCTAAATTTCCCTTTCGGGTTTCCAACTTAGTCCGGTATATATATATTTCATTTTTTCAAAAAAAATTAGCACAAAATGCCCAAAACTTGGGCTTCATACTACAAAAAGATAGTGAAAAAGAAAGACACTAAATTGTCTTTTTGTCCCCTACATACCATAGTTTACCATCTTTTGGTCCCCGAAAGAAAACCCACATTTTTTAGTACCCCACAAATTCAAAGTGAAAATTTTGGACCCCAAAACTAGATTCCGGGTGGTTAGGTAGACTAAATTGTTTTTTGGTCCCTAACATAGTATCTTATACCATTTTTTAGTTCCCGAAATCACTTAGAATCTGGTTTAGGGGACTGAAATTTTCACTTTGAATTTGTGGGATACTAAAAAATGTAATTTTGCTCTCGGGGACCAAAAGATAGTATTTAGGGGACCAAAAAACAATTTAGTCAAACAAAAAAATTACACCACCAAATTGTTCATCCCAAAAAACTCCCCAACAAAGTGATAATCACCTAGAGATCACACCACCAAGGATTCTACCAACTTCTCAAAACGAAAGAAAACAAAAATTAAAGCAACACCAACAATACAAAAGAATCCCAAGATGAAAGCTTCTAAGTGTTTCGCTACTCCCTTCCCCACACTTGAAATTTGCATTGTCCCAATGCAATGAATCACTAAAATCATAACTGGAAAAATAAATGTAGTGAAGCTCACTCATGTGACTCCGAAGAGTCCCTCCTCAAGTGCCGAGTCTCATGTCTCCATCTTCTCTCCTCTTGACGCATTTCTTGCCTCTCAGTAGGAATTATATCTCTGAAACCTTCGAGCTTCGAGATGTGCAACCTCTCAATCAATTTTTTTTGATGAACTGTGTTATATATTAAATCACAACATCAACCATAACATAAGTTTAGGCCATCACTCTTAGCCATCATACAAAAAAAATAAAAGTCCAACTAGTTACAAATTAAGACCTTCTCCATTTACATTCAGAGAGTATAAGCTCAATCAAGGTCTCCTTCTTCTGCTCCTTTGTTTGGAAGACCCTATGGTTTCTCTCAATCCAAATGCGGTAAACAAAAGTTGAGTAGAGTTGCAGCTCGTTCCATTTCCTCATGGCTTTGAGCTGATGGAGCTTCTTCTTCATTTCTCTCAGGTTCTTGACTGTTCTCAGCTTCATTTGTTGCTGAATGTCTACTGTGAAAGGGAAGTGCAGGAACAAGTGGGAAGCATCTTCCTTATGAGCTTTACAGAAGCTACATACCCTCTGTATGATCTTGAATTTCTCCAATTTGTCAACTGTGGCTAATTTCCCTTTTAACAGCATCCAAATGAAGTACCTATGTGCTGGTTGGATTTTGGTGTGCCAGATTAGTCCAGCTAGGTGGTCTTTTTGCTGGCCTCCCTTCAAAATGTTGTATGCCCCCCTGATGCTAAACCTGTCATTCTTCAGCACACAATTATCAAGTTGATCTAGCATATGGACCTTCAACCTTGTGATAGTTCTCCACCCCCAACTATGAATATCTGAACCCCTGTAGACCCTGAAATCCTGGCCCTTTAGGTATTAAGCATGCACCCATTATACCCAAAGGATATCCTTTTTGGAGCAAACATCCCAGATGAGCCAGCATAATGAAGCTTTGTTCCACAGAGAAGAATCTTTGATGCCCTAGCCACCATTAGTTTTTTATCTACACATAGTATCCCATGACTTGGCAGTAAAACCCCTTTCACCTGACTCTCGACCCCAAATGAAGTTTCTACACAACTCCACAATATCCTTGTGGATGCTCTTTGGGAGTTTAAAAACACTAGTCTAGTAGCTTATGATGCTAAGTATAACAGTGTTAACCAGCTGAGTTCTACCTGTATATGATAAATTCCTGGAATCCCAGCTCTTCAATCTTCCAGTAATCTTCTCAATGAGAATGTTGCAGGTTGAGGCAGTACATTGCATTGCAGTGAGAGGAAGGCCCAAGTATTTCAGTGGGAAGTCTCTTCTGGCAACCTGTAGAACATCATTCAGCAATTTTTTGTCAGCCTCACATATCTTGGAGAAGAAGATCTGTGTTTTTTCTTCATTCACAGCCAAACCAGTGGTTCTCTGAAAGTCCTTCAGTACACCTTTAACCCCCTCCAATGACCTTGTATCAGCTGCACAGAAAATGAGGAGATCATCAGCAACGAGGAGGCTGTGAACTCCTACTTTCTGGAATCTCTGGTGGAATCCTATTTCCTTCCCCTGGAATTTCTTCTTTAGCAGCCTTGTCAGATATTCCATGCTCAAGACAAACAGCAAAGGGGAGAGGGGGTCACCCTGCTTCACCCCTCTCTTTCCATTAATTGAGATACAGAAAAATGAGGAGCTTACACATTTCTTGATCCATTCCAGAAACAATGCTGGGAGTTTCAGGTGCTGCAGCCATGTGAACAAGAAATCCCAGTTAAGGCTATCAAAATCCTTAGATATGTCAATATTTATAAGGCAACTAGGCTTTAGATCACTATGACTATATTTGTGGAGCAACTCTTGTGTCAGTAAGATGTTGTGTGTGATGCTCGTTCCCTCTCAATCAATTGTTCAATGTCTTCTTCTTGGACATTTGATCTCTCATCTATAATGGCAAACTTCTCCTTCATCTCCCACTCAATAGACTCCAACCTAGACTCCCCAGTATGCATGGTAATCTCCATGGAACTTAGCCTACTCCCAAATTCTTCCAATTGCAAGTCCATTCCACCCACTGCATGGCCAATATACTGCATAATTCAGGTAGAGCTTGTAAGCTATTCCCCTAATATGCGGAATTGGTCGAGGATATCTTTGGATATTGGAGTATGGCTAACCGGTGCTCTAAGTGGGGTCTCATTTTCGTCCTCCTCGATATCTATATCCAGGTTTGATAGGATTTTGTAGAAATCCTTCTCAAACCTCAGATCAGGGGCTATGAAAAGGTCCTCCAACACCGTATCCAAGTCGATATATGTGCGCTCTGGATGGGGTAGAATCATAAAGTTGCACACTGAAAAGCCACCATATAGCCATACAAAGCAATTCTATAAAGTCATGATGGCCACTATCCCTACTTTTGCCAGCCTGATTATCATGTACTGTATCCCTAAACGACCTAAATTTGCCACCGCTAATGAAGAAGGAGATGGATTACCCAAGTGTTGGGCTAGAAGTCCAACCATGCCTTCCATAAAAATCTTGCCACCTTTCTTGTTTCCCATCGCAAGGCACTTATCCATGAAAGCCGCAACAATGTTAGGGTAAAATTTCCCTTCGGAGTCATTGCCCAAAGGACATGGATATCCGACCCCGGACATTGGGAGATTTCCCCATGACAGAATACTCCATTGGCCAATAATCGCTGAACGTAACGCAATGCTGGGTGGACAATCGTCGTGCTCTTGCAAAGGTGCTTCCTTTCCATGCTCGAAATGATTCTCCAAATGTTTTTCAATGAGAATGAAAGGCCTTATCGATGAGTCCTTGGGATCTCCTTCCCATGCTTCCCCCAAACTCTTGATCAATGTCTCGGTGAGACATAGTGTACTCAGTGTCATCCAAGTGGAATTGGATGAGTCTCCTCCACCTCACTGTCCTTCATTTGCTCCAAAGTTGCTAAGAATTCCAAAGTCTATCGAATATAGGTTTTCGAGTACTTGTCCAAAAAACCCCTCTAGGTATATCCTATTAATTAACTACATGACAGGCTTGAGTAGGCTTAGAGCTCCCAAAGTCTCTTTGCAAGCGAACTTTATTTCCAAGATGTTACACTTCAGGCATTTTAGGTACCTCCATCTCTGGGCTACACCCCCAAAAATTTTGGTCAAACCCATGAGTTTATCAACGACAGTGTGGGGTTGAGAGGAAGGGAATTTTCTAGCTCTCGTCTCCCAACCTTGGCCGGCTTCTTCCCTTTGTCACCCCGGGAAGTGGTTCCCCCTCTTTGGAGCCATCCCATTCACACAAGAAAAATGGTCATGCAAGGATAACCAAAGGCATGCATTAAGATTTATTCAAAAAGGACATTCCTTCCTGAACGACCACAACATTTCAAATCATCTTATCATGTTATTCAATCAAGGACCATTCTTTCTCAAAACTCAACCCATGAACAATAATAGCATCTCATCAAGAATATCATTCAATAAAGAATCATCCCTCTTAAATCATCACAATCAATAAAGATCACATCATCAAAGCACAAGGACAATACACACACCCCCATACTTAGTTTAGCACAAGATCACCAAAGAACCCAAAAATTTCTCAAAAACACCTCAACATATTTTCAAGTACAAAGCTCCTCATCAGATCACCATCATTCTAAACAAAGAAAGTAAGAATATATTTCAAAGGATTACCCAGAATTTGAAGCAAAGAGATGAAGAATCCACACAAGAAGAAGAAAAATTGCTAATTTTTTAGAAAAGTGGCTCAAATTATTTTGATATACCAAGGAGAGGCGAGAGTGAGTGATTTTGAGAGATTTTGATGAGCTAAATGAATCCTATGGGTGAGGTAATGTACTACAGATCATTATTTTCAGCAAAAAGTGTGATTCAAAAAGAGGTACAAATGAGATAAATATGGAATTTTTGAAATTAGAGAGTTAGAGGGACAAAAGTAACAATATATTTATAAATAAGGGAGGTGTTGTTGTACTATTTATGCCAACACTTGAGGGGAAAAATATTTTTCTAAATTAATGAGCCAAAAATTCCATGTTTTAGTTCAAAGTTCAAATTTTCAGAAATATGAATTTTTGGCCCAAAAATTCGCAACACATGAAATCTTACACAAGGCACAAGGTCACCTCTGCGAATAGTGTCTTTTCCCTTTTTCCTCCCTTTTTTTGAATTGACTTTGTCACCTAACAAGCCATATATCCTTTTACTCAAAAAGAATGAGACTCAAACTCAAATCATCAATCAACAAGAGTTTCATCCCAAAAACCTTTCTCACACTAAAAACATGCAAAATATATCTACTAAAAACATGTCAAGAACAAATAAAGAAAGACCACGTATATTTATCGTCGTCTTCATGACTTATTCCTTTTTCATGCATTTTAATTGAAGGTACCTACCATTGGGTCTCCGAAGTCACCATCGACAACTCCACCCACGGTGACATACTTGTTAGTAGGTATCCACAAGGAGTCATCCGTACCTTTTAATGCTTTGTTTGCCAAGAAGAATGAATATCCATTCATATCCCAAACCGAATCCTCGGCTATTTCCTTAGGTTTAGGAGGTGTTCAAGGGTGTTTTATGTCCTCACCACTCCCCTCAACCCACTGCATGTTAGTGAGAATAGAAAAACAATCCAAGATAGACAAATCATCACTAACATGATACAAGGCCATAGTCTCATTAATATGATCATCACAGTTAAAGTGCATGGGAGGCCTCCTCTTATCACTCTTGTTGTAATAAAAATCTCATTAAGCATGTTATCTTCATCACTATCATCAAGAGTCACATCAAGCCAATCGTCACTATCCATCATGCAAGAGTCATCAAGTTGAGCATCTTCTTCACACAGAGATATGCCTTTACACACAAGAGAGGGATTAGGTGAATGCTGCTTGGACTTGTAAATATCAAATCCCAAATATATCCATGTCATCCTCTAAGGTTAGTGTTCCAGGATGAACATTTTTCTAAGTCCTTGATGTTTTAAGAAAGGGTCTCCCCAATAAAATTAAGTCTGCACCACTATCGTGCACTACATCAAGGATATAGAAGTTTACCAAAAACACCAAATTGCCCACTCGGGCCATCACATCCTTTGCTAGTTCACGAGGACTAGCTTGGGAGTGATCGGCCATTTGGACGATTACCTAGTGTCCTTTAGTTAACCTATTTATAGGTTCACATAAATGCACGAGGGAATGACATTAATAGAGGCTCCTAGATCAATCATAGCATTTTTCACCAATTTACCACCTAAAGAAATAGGAATTGAAAACATGTCGGGGTCATCACATTTTAGGCAATTTTCTGTGATTAAGAGCGACGACTCCCCCTATTTTCACTTTACCTATTTTCCTAAAGATCTTATTCCTCTTTCTTATGCACGCGACTTTCAAAAAGATTTTATACGAGGGAACATGTTCAATCAAGTCTAAGATCGGGACACTAACCTCCACCTTCTTGATGATTTTTTTGGATATGATCTTCATTGGTTATCACCTTCGGCCTTCCCCTGAGTGCATTAGGGAAGGGCGGGGGGAGATTAACCCTCGCTTTTGGTGTTGGATGCTCCTTGATGGTTTCTGATGTGATGTCAAATGCATGTATTTTCCAAGACATTTAACATCTCTTTTGTAACGTTTTTGTTGGAAGATTGCTAG